>JACTOM010000202.1:17978-57719 GCA_015832385.1 Elymnias hypermnestra | reverse complement strand
TTTCCATTCGTTTTCTAATGTTTCGCTTATTCTGTCATCCCAAGTAACCCTTTCAATCCAGAGTTTCTGCATTAACAACTTTGCCATGACAGTACTAGGTGCTACCCAACCAAGAGGATCAAAGAATTTTTGTATGTCTGACAGAATAGTACGTTTCGTTATAGATTTTGTAAGTGTGGGCAAATTTATATTATATTGTAATTTGTCTGCTTTTAAATTCCATGATATTCCCAAAGCTTTTATTGTTCCATCTAGATTCAAATCTACATGTGCATTTGATGATCTTTTGTGTTCATCTATGGACTTCATAAAACTTATTTGTTTGAATCGTGGGGCACCAGCGGTGTTAACAAAAATAAGGGGGGGGGGGGGCAGAACCGTTGAAAACCCAACTACTATCCACCAGTAATGACGACGGAATATCGACTATTTGGGATTCCACTAATACGTGGGGTACCAACCTATTCGTAGTATCAGTATTTATTTCGTATATTTTGTTATGGATCTCATTAGATACAGTGGCTGCATTTGAGTTTATCCGTTTATTAGTTTCGGATATAGGAAGAGTATCTCTGTGAGTTTGGAGCTGGTTACCCTGTCCATAAGAGATATTGGATTTGGCAGGAGTACTCTCGGTACTGTGAATATCTCTGTGAGTTTGGGGCTGGTAACCCTGTCCGTATGAGATATTGGAGTTGGAAGGAGTACTTTTGATACTGCATAGATCTGTGTGAGTTTGGGGCTAGTTACCCTGCCAGTAAGAGATATTGGATTTGGAAGGAGTACTCTTGGTTCTGCGATAATCTCTGTGAGTTTGGGGCTAGTTACCCCCGAAAATATTACAACAATTATGAATTACGGACTGGTATCTCTGAACTCCAACCAAGTATCCATTTGTTCGCCATTTAAAGTAGGAAGAGAGGTTTTTGGTAACCGCACGAAATCTCGCAGCCCTCCATCTGTGTTTACGCTGCCTTCACTTATCTCAGACGCAGAAAGCCTTCGCTGTAGTTCACGTCTGCTCCTATTCATAATTGTTTTTGCAGAGTCCACCAACGAAAAATACTTTTGATCAAATCCTTCACGTTCAAGGAGCAGTTGACTTGGATCTGCATAAAAAAACTTTCAATCAAACAATTCTGAAGTGTTGAAATCGTTAGTCAAAGAAAATTCGCTTGAAAATATTACAACAAAAAAACTTTATATCTAGATGAAACATTACCTTGACAAACACTCGATCTTCAATGGGATTGTAATTCAGATAATTTATTATTTACTATAAACCTTACACACTAATACAAAAAAAGCACTAAACGTTAAATTTTATCCTTAATAAGTCAAAATTCAAAACCTTTGGATTGATAAGTGCGGTTGGCATGATGAAGGGTCAAAAGAAATACAGACGTCTTTTTTAAAGTTTATAACTTCTCTTGACTGTCTTAAATCACTTGGCATTCCACGTTGGGTTTGTAATGACAACATAAATATGTTAGAACTGCATACCTTTTCAGATGCATCAGAGCGCGCTTATCGAACATGTATCTACGTCAGAACGGTCGACGCAAATGGCAAGGTACACACAAGCCTTCTAGCTTCTAGAAATAAAGTGGCTCCTTTGAAACCAATCACTATCCCCAGACTCTAGCTATGTGGTGCAGTTCTCGCCACTAGACTTCATGCTAAAGTGATATCGTCATTGACACTTATCGTACATAATTCCTATTTTTGGACTGATTCTACAGTCGTGTTGGCATGGCTTAAAACTCTCAATTAAAAACGTTCGTACAAACTCGAGTGGGTGAGATTCAGGACAGCATTGCAGGTCACAGATGGAGCTACGTTCCATCAAAAGAAAATCCTGCTGATTTGATTGAATAATCAGTAGTTTGTACTATTTATTTAATAACAAAAATGGAACTTCAATGAAAAAATACAAAATCAGATTAATTTTAGACATTCATATTATGGAAATTTAAAAAACAGTGGGGTAATTCTTTGGACGTCAATAGAGCATTTCGCCTTCAAAAGAAATGCATAAGGGCTATCTGCAACGTAGGGCCTTTAGAAAGTTGTAAGCCTCTTTTTAAAAGATTATGTATATTACCACTACCGTGCATGAACATCAAAGATGCCTGTGTGTTTGTAAAAGAGAATCCTAAATATTTCGAGAAAAATGATGGTAATAACACAGGCAGAACAATAAGATTTCCCAATAAATTGGTGAAAAATAAAACATGTAAGAGTACCTACAAAAAGAAGGCGTATTTCATGGCGGTGAAATTATTTTATAAATTACCAGCAAATTTTCAAAACCTAGATGCCTTTATATTTAAGAAAAAGTTTAAAGACTGGTTGCTGGAAAAAACATTCTACGACGTGGATGAATATCTATTATAATTTCTTCTTTGACTTTCTTTTAATATTGAATATTATTTTGTCTTGTGTAGTAATGGAATATTTTGAGTAAATTGACTTCAATTTATGTAAATTTAATAATGGTTATGTCAGTATGATATGTCTTGACTTTATATAACATATTTGGATGCCAATCATTGGCTGACCATTTGTACTTTTGACATTTTGTATGTATTTTCAAATGTGTCTTTTGGCAAATAAATTATTATTCTATTCTATTAAGTGCAAGCGCCTGTTTTCGTTGCGAGCTGTGACAGAGCGGGACGTCTTGTTGCGTCGCCATTTCTAACGGTACATTTATATCGGTACCTTTCTTAAGCGGCGTGCGCCTGCTTACACCTTCGCGCGGCGTGTAAGCAAGATCATTAGATTGGATAGGGATAGATAAATCAACTTGACCTTGTCGTATGTTTGCATAACCGGTGTTCATGCATTCTGCGGTTATTGACCCCTCCGTTTGATGAGAATTATTTTGCACGTCTATTTTTCCAAACTAACACAATTGTGTGTTAAACCTATTTGACCGCTATCGCACATATTAAAATTGTTTACTAGCCATGCTCCCCTTTTTTTGTTTACATAATTGATACCAACAACTTCTGTCTCTAATAATTGGAAGTCTTTTTTCTCCACATAATTTTTTTTAATAACGTCAATGTCATTTTTTAACAGGACTATATCTTTCAATGGTCTGGTGGCGTCTATGTGGTCGAATGTTATTGGTGGCAGTCTGCGCAGCTCTCGTGCAACAAATATTGGCACCAGCTCAGGGTCCACCTCCTTCAAAAGACTGACCATATCTTCAATCTCAAGTGCAGCCTTCCCTTTGTTCTTCCTCTGCATCGTTCGTTTAGCAGTAGGAACTGCATGCTGAAGCAAAAGTTTTGCTTGTGCTATTTCCTCTGCTACAAAACCTTTCGTACACAATTGAACCAAACTCATATTATCCATAATATCAATTTTATTTTGGATAAAACATAGAAGTTCACTAATACCAATGTTACAAGTGTTACATTTCACTATATCCGCAGCCATATTAACGCTGGGGTCATTGACCTTTGCCCTTCACTCGATAACACGTCTACCACACGCGCGACGCGAATCCTTATACGTGGGGTACCAACCTATTCGTAGTATCAATATTTATGTCGTATATTTTGTTATCGATCTCATTAGATACAGTGGCTGCATTTGAGTTTATCCGTTTATTAGTTTCGGATATAGGAAGAGTATCTCTGTGAGTTTGGAGCTGGTTACCCTGTCCATAAGAGATATTGGATTTGGCAGGAGTACTCTCGGTACTGTGAATGTCTCTGTGAGTTTGGGGCTGGTAACTCTGTCCGTATGAGATATTGGAGTTGGAAGGAGTACTCTTGATACTGCAAAGATCTGTGTGAGTTTGGGGCTAGTTACCCTGCCAGTAAGAGATATTGGATTTGGAAGGAGTACTCTTGGTTCTGCGATAATCTCTGTGAGTTTGGGGCTAGTTACCCCCGAAAATATTACATCAATTATGAATTAGGGACTCGTATATGGCACCATCATTTCATCAATGCTGAACCTGGGTTCATGAGGAACTCTCAAAAAGTTGGCACATACTTTTTCAATGAGTGGCCTAATTTTAAAATATCGATCATCGTCATCAAGCTGATTGTCGTTGAAGTGGATGTACCGTCGTAACTGTTGAAATTTTTTGAGTGTCATTACATCAGCTATTTGTGCAAATCTGAATTCCTGACACCAATAGTCAGTGTAGGCCGGCATATCCACGATTCCCATTATCAAATTTATTGCAATAAAATCTTTGATGTCTTGTGTTGAAAAATTAAGAGAACGACCAATTGTTTGAGTTGAGTATAAATTGCTTTGCTCTGTAATCATGTTAAGGATGCCATCATCAAAGAAGTATTGAAAATATTCTAGTGGTGTTTTTATGGTATCTGAAGGTAACTGTTTATCGTGTATTTCGGCGTTATGTTCAAATTTCTTGTTATTCCAATGGAATTGCAGTTGCTTTCTTTGTATAGGTGCAAGGCGCCTTACAGCTAGCTGTGGCTGTTTTGAGCGTGTATTTATATTTCACGGCGATGGTGAGGCTGCAACTATTGCTGGCGATGACTCTGGTGTTTCAGACACTATTCAGTTAAATCTAGGCTTTTTATTTCGAATAACATTTACAATGGCTGTTGGTGAAGGAGGTATGATCGAGTAAAGAGAATCTTGAGTTGAAGAATCCAAAGAAATACTTTCAGACGCTGGTTTCATTGATACTGTAGGGTAGGAAGGGAGGTTGTTTTCATCGTCAGAAAGTATGTTATGATTTTCAAGAGAAGAAGGAAGCGAAGGACCAGATGAAGATTCAGTACTATCGCGTTTTTGAAGATTAAAATTCTCGAGTTCACTACTAGAATCCGAACTTTCTTTATCATTTGATGACTGACTGTGTTTTGGCACCAATGTGAGTATTTTGCTAGCTCTTGAAAGCACATTGACCTACAATTAATATAAAATACGCCATGCATAACCATATGAACAATTATTCAGCTTGGCAGTGTGCACATACAGATACATGACGATTTTGTAAAAGTTGTAAGTAAAGCTAGCAGTGTGTACCATGAGATACATATCAAATATATATGTAGAATTGTTAGTTTCTTGGCAATGTGCACGAGGAGGATACATTCTTTAAAAAAGTCACATGAAGCATCAACCAGACAATAAAAGAATGTCCAAAGTAATTATTTTAGTACTAAATATATCTATAATTAATAACTTAACACATCCACTCATTAAATACATAAAAACAAGAAAAAATCATAACTTTTCTCACCTTTTTGCGAGGCAACATGTCGGAACTTGAACTAAAGTGAAGTTTGACAGCTCATCAGTCTTACCAACACAAAAAACTTAAGATGCGTTCCGAAACTAAGACATGGCCTAAATATTCTTAAAAAAATATCATAGTTTCGCTTAAAAATAATAACACTAGATTTTTTTTAATTCTGGTGTGATACACTAACAAGAAAAGAATTAAGTATAATGTAGGTAAATTTGACAATCCAGCAACAAAACGCCTGTTAAACGGGATAAGCAAACACGTAGATCGGCGGAAGCCGCACAGGTACTTATAGAAATTACTAGCAATACCCCGCGGTTTCACCCATGTAGATACCGAGATTCTAAAGATTTCTATAGTAATCTAGCACTAAATATAGCCTATATTACTCAGTGATAATGTAGCTTTCTAATTAAAAAAGAATTAATAAAATCGATCCAATAATTTTTGAGTTTACTCGTTACATACAAAAATACATAATCTTTCCTCTTTATAATATTAGTATAGATTAATTATTTATATTAGGCTTATAATTACTATTTAAAAACAAAAGCTGTTGCATTTTACGTACGCCGAGTCTTGCCCGTCTGTCTGTCAAAATGTTTCCGGCTTTTGAGAACAGTCTCTCACACGGTACCGAAGTAGCCAGAAAATTAAATTTTTTCCCGCTAAAACTGCAAGATAAGGCAAGGTGTTCATGTATGTTCGCCACCAGTTCCAACGGATTTTCACTCCTTTCCAAAACTGGTAGCTCTAAATACCTCTGAAGCTCGAGCACAGCTTGAGATGTCGGAGTTCCTTCAGGTTGTATTGTGCCTATTACATTGTAATATTCACCCCAGATGTCAAACCGCGGTTTTTTTTATTCTGCTCAGGCTCTTCAGCAGGTTCAACGGCGACGTCAACATTAGATGGCGGAATTTGGTTTTTTTTATATTTTTAGTAATTAGCTCAATAATTTTTTTTTTAGTCTCTTCTACTTTTTCTTTATTCAAAAACATATGGAGCTTAAATCGTGGGTATCATACTGTAGCCAATCTGATGGTATTACTCGATTCCAGATTAACAAATCCCTTTTCTGTTTCTAATCGCAAAGTATGTATCAATTTTATTGATACATTTTGAAGGTTTTGTATAAAATCTTCAATAGAGGGGTCTTTTGTTGTTAGCGTCATTTGATTTAACCCAGAAATGAGCCCTCTGGTCAAAACCAATATTTGGCTTCCTGAGACGTATTTCTCCACGCTCATAAAGTCAGTTAACTGTTCAAATGGTTTCAGAATAACTGTCAATTCCTTGCATATTTGCCATTTCCTCCGGTGTTAGAAATTCTAACGTTTCATTAGATGTTGGTTCAATCGCATCTTTTAACTCGACAAAACGCTTCAACATTTTTAAAGTTGAATTCCATCTGGTCGGCACATCTTGGAGTACTTTCATAGGCACAGCAATACCATTTTGCCTCTGATAAACTAATAACTTTTCTGTTGCTTTGACGCTTTTCTTAAAATGTGAAACATTCCTCTTGAAGCCAAATCAGCAGGATTCTCATCTGATCGAACGTGGTACCAGCAGTTGTGGTTCAGATTCTTTCCTATTTCAACAACTCTATTTGCTACAAACGGTTTCCATTCAAGCAATAATAATAGATGAATCAGGCCACGCATACATTTGTGCTGAAGAAAGCCTCATTGCTTGTCCAATTTGTTTCATCAATTTTGATAATAGCAACGCTCCACATAGTTCAAGTCTTGGTAACGATATCGTCTTTAATGGTGCTTCTCTAGTTCTGGCTGGTATTAATTTGATTTCTATCTTATTATTATATATAGCACGCATCGACGCATCACAGAATCCGTGAATTTGTATTGTTTGATTATTTCCAGTAACTGTGTCTACCCACCTATGTAATTGTATTTCATTAATATTTGTTAAATCTGATCTTATTTCTTTCCATTCGTTTTCTAATGTTTCGCTTATTCTGTCATCCCAACCAACCCTTTCAAGCCAGAGTTTCTTGTATTTGTATTAATTTCACAAAAAACGATCCAGCCTAGTGCCTGGTGGTCCTTTTACAATACCACTACGGAGAATTTCTGCGTATTCCTTGACACCTAAAAGTTGACTTAACGTATTCCGGATCGGCTAGGTCAAGACCTGCAATGTGAAGCCATTCTTGTAATGGCATACCTTTTATTTTCGGAATGGTCTTCATTAATTGTTTTGACATAACAAACGCTTCTACACGCAGACAAAAGCTAGTATCCCATTGAGACATTATTTGTATATTTACTTGTCGTGTAACGGCCACCTTTATGGATTCCATCCCGGTTACAGTTTTGTTAGTATGGTAACTTTTTAGATTAGGCATTTGTACCGCTTTCTCACTTATAAAACACGCTTGTGACCCTAGGTCCTATGTTTAGGAAGGAGGCGGTGGTGGTGGTCCTCCGGAAGCCACAAAATGCTGTAAATATTAAAAAAAAAAAAAAAAAAAGGCAATTTTGTTTAATGTGCTTATATGTGTGGTCATCAGTCTCTTTTCTTCTACATTTGAATCATCCTTTTGAGACAGAACCAGTTGTGTTTTTCTTTCTTTGTCTGATCTGTCTGCACTTGTCTCATATAGAAGAGTATGATGCCGTTTGTGGCATATTCTACAAGAGAATTTCACTCGGCATCTGAATAACATATGCCCTGGCATTAAACAATTATAACAAATTCTATTGTTTTTTAAGTAAGCACATCTCTCCTTGGGTTCCATTTGGCCAAATTGATGACAATGACTTAGCGTGTGGTCGTCGTTACACAGACAACAGTTTTTATTTTTAAAGTTGAAAGGTGGAATGCTCTTTCTTTTATAATTTTCTCGCGTGTAAGTGGCTGTGTGGCTATTAATTCAAGCGTACGAAATTTTGACTCTAAAAAGGACCTTAACAAGTCCCACGACTGCAGTTCATCTACATTTTGATTATATGCATGTTCCTCCCACTCCTTGTGTGACTCTGGGTCCAATTTCTGCGTTACCAGAAATATAATTATTGGATCCCAAGAATCGGTCGAAATTTGTAGATTCTGTAAGCAATTCAAACGTTCTTCCGTATTATCTAAAATAGATTTTATGTTACCTGAACTTTGACTTGTTAATTTTCTTGTTGAGAACAATCTTTTTAATATGGTATTTCCAATCTAACGCTTGTTTCCATAACGGTTTTTAAGGTATCCCAGACTGAGGAATCATTTTTATCGGTAATTTGAATGTGCTTTAATAATGAAGCTGCCTCACCGCTAATACTTGTCTTCAAATAATGTAACTTCTGTACATCGCTTAACGTTGAATGGTGTACAAGTGATACGAATAAATCTTGAAACGCGGGCCAATCTTCGTATCTGCCACTAAATGTTGGTATTTGTATTCTTGGTAAACGTACTTGTGAACATAAAGGTTCCTCAATTGACATATTCGAAGCTGTTTGTTCTTTTCCGGCATTTTTAACAGCCAACATATCACGCAGATCACCTTGTAAACATAAAAACAAATCTTCTTGAATAAAATACTCCTCGTTAACAAAATACGGCAGCACTCCCCTTTGGTCGCGTGTGGTATTCTTCAGTAATGTTTCGTGGGCCCTCTTGAATGAATTCCAGTACTCTTCTAAAGCTTTTAATCGCGCTTCTAAATATCCCTTTGTTAACCTTTCTTTCGAACATTTTTTGAGGTTAATTTGCGTTTTTTTGATTAAATTCGCAGTATCTTCGAGGATACTGAGCGCCTGTTCTGTTACTGTTGTCATTTTTGTAATATTTTACACGAAATTGTCTTAAAATCACTGAAATCACTATAATCTTTGTCAATTCACAACAATGTAATAGAACTGTATGGAATATTCCACTCGTTAGCAAAACTCAAGTCCTTTGATCGCGACGCGGCGCACAAGTCATTAACTAATGATCGACGATTGGAATCCGGCTCGTTTTCGACCATATGTTGTATGGATAGGGTCTATTTTTGATTGTAGTCGCTGTTCGAAGAATAAAACACGTTCACTATACTTGACGAGCAAATTGCGACTGATTTATTTGAAAAGAGCGTATATTAACCTAACAATGAATAAAAAAATAAAATTGTGTTTGTCCGTAGGGATGTCTTTGGGTGCCGTGTGGCGGTCGGTGGGCGGGTTGTTGGGAGCCGAGCTGGATGCATTCAGTGCGGCTGCACCTAAATCCCCCGTCAGGGAACTCCTCGAAGCTGAACCGGATACGGCCAAGTTCGGGTAAATATATATCTAACTATAGGCAATGACTGACTGCAGTTCATGACACATAGTAACAGTGTATTCTGAACAGATCCGAACTCATCAGCGGCTCGAGCACAAATGACACGAAACCTATTTTACATTTGTTCTTTTATATTCATTTATTGTTAAAAACGGAGACGATGCGCGAAAAAAGCCTCAGGGCCTTATTATAAAAAGTGGCCTAAAATTCGCGATTTAAATTCTACTTCGATTTCATTTTGATTCTTTACTACATAAATCGGCAACCTATTATTAACACAAATGTTATGCGCAAAATGTAATGACTAAAGTTGAGAAAGGAAAGAGACTGGCTAAAAGGATTTCTGAATCAAGAGTGAATGGAAACGTTCTTGGACCAAATCCAGGACATTTTGAATAAGGGCCAGGTGAAGAGTACTCTAAACCGACGAACTTGTATGAAGGTTTAATGAGAATGAAAGAAGCGAAGCAGATATGCAAGGATCGTGGCAAGTGGCAGACTCTTGGGCTAAAGTACACTTACTTAACTAAAAATAACTTTTGGTGAGCTGGAGCTCTGACTTCTGAACTAGTGTTAACCGTACATCAGAAGTCAGGTCCTTCTCGTACAAACACTGATTTTATTGGTGTTTAGGAATAATGAAAATATTATTAATTAAAAATAAAGAAAACACAATCCAAACCGTCTTTAAACATGATAACGTAAAATGGTTGTATGTGTGTGTGTGTGTTTGCGAATGTGTAATGTATGATGGTGCGATGACTAAATAAATAAAATAAATAAATAAAATTTTTATTTGCTTTCACACTTTTTACAATAAATAATATAAAAAAGAAGAAGAAATATATATCTGTGAAGCAAATAAGGTTCGCCACTCAGCTCGAAGCCGCAGCAAGCTGCGACGCTGGTTTTCAGGGAGAACCTAAGTTACTTCACAGACACCCTTGCGACAGTTGACTTAAAATTACAAAAGTAGAAAACTATATTGAAACTATATCCTAGGTTCTAAATACTAACGAAGTCACAATTAAAGAAGGGAAAATAAACAACTACAAAATTAAAAAACATTTAAACCTAAATGCAAAACTATATAACACTATACACTATACTATATATATTAAACTACACTATACGCTATCCTATACTTATTACTACAAACAACATTAGTCAAATTTTGCCTCGGCGACGTTGTCTGCCCCCCACCTAGGTGCTGGAAGTGTAAATGTTTAATTATTGTCTTTTTGAAGAGTCCAGCACTTAGTCGCGGCAAATTTGAAACTTCCCCTAAAGGCGGCTGATCGAGATATTAGTATTGAATGCTCTATACGGTAAATTTTGGTGGCTTTTGTGCGTTCCGAGTAACCAGCTTCTGACNATGGCCGAGCTTGTCGGCATAAGTGAGAGACATGAGTACCAACATAACGCCACAAAAAATTCGAAATTCGAATATACGTAACCCGCGAAAATTCAAAATTCACGATACTTTTTGAACACACCTCGTATATATCCCACAACATCTTGCTCCGTATTTGTCTTCGAAACATTATAAATATACAATGGAATTAGTATGTCTGCCGCTTTCAATTTCGTTTGAGAACTTGATGCTTTACGCTTAACAACACGCACCCATTCTCCTTCGTTATTTTTTTCGTTATTAATTTGCGTGTCGATCACGCACGATTTACTAGTGACAACTGCGTGTGACGTCGTCGGATCAGCTGGCGGCATAATAGTATCGGCGGTGTGGCCGATGCAGCGCTCGCGCAGGACAGAGACGGTTGCACACAAACTTGTTCTTGCGTAGTCATGCTCGGCGATGACACATTCTCTGTATCGGTCACTAACCCCATCGGCCCGCTCAAGGAGTCATAGCTATTGTTCGGGCAAAAACCTCCCCTTTTCGTATTGACATAAGGGTCCGTAACCTTTACTTCCGATAATAATATTTGCTTCTTTATATCATTCTCTCTAGTGAGCGTTTCAAAATCAATTTTAGTAATGTAACTGTCCTGATTTTCAATTAATGCACGCACCTGAGTCTGTAGTATGATGATGTCCTTGAAACGCCGCGTAGCATCGACATGGTCAAACGTGATAGGCGGGAGTTTATGCAAGTCTTTCGCCACAAATATAGGTATATCATTCGGTTTAATACCTTTCAATACCCCGATGATGTCCTCGATGTCTTTCTGCTTTCTGTCATCACCCTTTCTGTTAACTAGTCGGTGCGAAACTGATTCGCACAACAGAGACTTCGCCTTTCGATTTTCATCCTCGTCGAACGATTGCCGGCATATCAGGGCCAGAATGACATTATTCATTACATCTATTTTGTTTTGCATAAAACTGAGCACTTCACTTATCACTATACTACAGTTTTTACACTTTACAGTATTCAAATTGACAGAGGTCAGCGATCTTTGACCGACCGCGCGCACTGACAGCTGACAACTGAATTTATGACAAATTTAAACCAATCAGCCAGAGCTTGGAATGAAAAAATGAAATGATTGTTTAATGATAGCAATTATTGTAGATGATTTTTTCATATTTTCTAATTGTCAAAGTATGGTAATCAGATTAAGAATGTACGAGTACTAATGAAAAAAAAATTCAGGACTTGGGGCATTTAAAATGAGGTCAAAAACACTTTGTAGATTATATAATCTATTTAAATTTAATAGGACAAATTGCAATGGTGTCGATACTCCTATTGAGAATAATTTAAAGCTAAGAAAAAGTGTTGATGTTTGTAAATGTGAGCCCCTTCGTACTGGCTCACCACATACGAGTAAGCTATACCGGTTCAGTCAAAATGTAAAGAATGGTTATAATTGAAACGCCTTCTATTATTTAATACTAGAGCCAGAGTGCTTCCTGTGACTGTTGTGTGTGGCGTCTTAGCTGCGAATGGTGACCATGCAGAATCCAGGTGACTGCGCGGGCGCCGTTATCTATACAAACATCTATCCCTGGTAGGGTGGCCCCGCGCAGATCTATGGTCGCTGCCGCCAGATGTTACCCACGACTTCACTGGGACCGCACTCTGTACCCTTCTTATCTTTTTATTGCCAAACTATTTGCAATTCTATAACTAAATTAAACATAATCCTATTACAATATATATTTACGAACAAAGGGATTCTAACACAAAGAGACAATACACAATGATCAACTATAGCATAAAAGAAGCCTAACTTACGAGAATTACTATGAACCATAAAACTATTTATATTTACAAACATGAATAAATAAGTCCGATAATATTATACAAAAAGTCGCGAACAGTAAACAATACCCATTTAAACAATTAATAGGAGCTTCCTATTAATTGTTTAAGTGTCCTAACTCGCCCAGATATATCTTATAGCATAAGTTTTTTGAGCCAATTTAAAAATAGTTATTTATTTATACATTGGGAACATGCAAAACGAATTTTAAGATACTTAAGCAAAACTACATATGGGCTTATGTTTACTAAAGATGATTGTAACTTCAATTCAAATACTCTACATAGGAAATCTCATACAGGTTTTTACTTTAAGCATTCAGGATCTGTTATCTTATATGAATGTAAAAAATAGCAGACTACAGCTTTATCTAGTACAGCAGCTGAATATAACTAATTCTCAGGAATTTGCGAAAATCTTGTCCAAAATATAAAACTGTGTTTTATATATATCGGAGCTTACGGACTTGGTGGGCATCATTATGGTAAAGTGCGAGCACAAAACACGATAAATATTGTTTTCAAAATATTTAATTTAATCGAAGCACCAGTCTTTAACACAATTGACGACAAACTTCCAGGATCCATTTCGATCCGTATCTCTTTTCACACTGCGCCCCGCGAACTTCCCCCAAAAACATGAAACGAGATGGCGCCTCGATCCCACTCAAGACACGCGCTCTGCTTATTTATTTATTTGTTAGGCAAACACAACAGGTTACAATTATTTTCTTACATATAAAAAACAAACAATGTTCTAACCTTAATTGTAACCCTAAGCGTGTAAGCACAGCATGAAATTGTTGCCTTATATGCTCATAATAAAACGAAATGAATACATATACACCCATCCCTCGCTTAACACGATAGATAGGTTCCACCAAATCACCGTGTTAAGAGAAACTGTATATGAAAATGGGGGGATAGGTTCTTTTTGAGAGATGTTAAAAAAAACGGGTAGGTAAAACCATGGAAATTTATTGCAATACTTATTGTGCACCCAAATAAAATATATCATTCGATGTCACTATCACTAGAAGATATTAATGTAGTAATTTTCTCCTTTTTTATTGGCTGGATGTCATCATCACTACTGCTTTCGATTAGATTTTCTGTTATGTTCTGTCGTCGTGTAAAAAAATCGGTAATTCGTGATTGTTCATCTTTTCTGATATTTTTGTAAATCTCTTCATATATGGCAATGCATTGTTTAATTTCTCGTTGAAATTTTAACGCTCGATCCATATCAGGATCATTTTTTAGAAAATGCATTTCAAATTTTTTTGCAATATCCAATCCGTCTTTTATTGTTCTAGCAGTAATCGTTGAAATTGAACAGGAACTTTCGGTGTCGCTATAAGACCCTTTTTCGATTATTTTTGCTAATTTAGAAGGATACTCTTCCGCAGCTTTTTTTGTTACCGCACCACAGTTACTTTCGCCTTTCAATTTGATATTGTGTAAAGAATATCGCCTTTTAAATTTCTCAAACCATCCCTTACTCGCTAAAAATTCTGTACCTTGATTTATTACTGTTTGGTACCCTTGATTAATTAAATGATTAAAAAATCTTTTAGCTTTTTCTCGTATTGTCGAGCTATCTATTGGTAATCCTTTTTGGCTATTATTTTTAATCCAAATGACCAAAGCCTTCTCCATTTTTTCAATGAGTGCATTGCGTGTTCGATTCGTATGTTTCGCAGATATTGCAGATCCAGAAATTACACTGCCTCTAATTTTCTGTTCACTTCTTTTAATTGTTCTTATCGTCCCTTCATCCAGATTAAATTTCTTTGCAATATTAACCGTACGTTGTCCATCTTGAAGAAGATCCAAAATTTGTATTTTTGTTTCCAGTGAAATTACTTTTCTACTAAATTTCGGTTTAGACATTATATGTGGATCTAAATTTTAATATATAAATATGTGTTTATATTATTTAAATTCAATTATTTAAATAATAAAATATTAGAAATAAAAATAATATATACATACCTTGAATATTTGTGAAATTATAAGCAGTAATCAGCTGTCAGGATTCAACGAGTGACCAACACAGTAGGCAACGAGAGACTGATGTGTCTGATGTATTGTTTATATATTCAGGTACAATTTTTTTTCATTTGAAATGGCAGTTATTTCACTTATCTTCTCGGTATACCCTTACCATTATTCTTAGAAATTCGCACAGCTGTGGCAACGACTACCTAACGTTTTTTTTCATTTTTTTCAATTCAACAAAAACCGTGTTAAAAAGAACCGTGTTAAGCGAGGGATGGGTGTATATATATACATATACACATACAGATACAAACATACAATTACACAAAAAAATTAATATAAATTAATAATAACTTACAGTTATACCTAATTTCTATTTACTTTAAAAGCTTTTTAACCCAATTAACGTAAACGCGTGACCGTGAATCAAATATATCAATTTCTGCTTGACTTTTCTGCGCAATTTCATTGTAAAAACGACACATTCTTACAATGGGGTTATAATAAAAGGTGTTATTCTTATTAGCCTTTAAAGCAAATGTTTTTGCGTTTCCTCTAATAAATCTAATATTAAAACTCAATTGAGCAAGTAATGTGGTCGAGTCCATATAACTGTGTAGGATTTTATGTAATGTTATAAGATCCTGTTGTTGTCGTCAAACGTTAAGAGAAGTTATGTTGAACTTAGTGAGCCGGCTATTATAATTATCAAGTTGTCTCGTTAGTCCGAATCTATGAGACATGATTTTTACACATTTTCTTTGTACGCTTTCTATTCTATTGGAGTGCACTGCGTATTCTGCTCTGATTAGTAATTACTTAAATTACGATTATAATGTTATTTAGTCTAAGAAAAGAGTAACTAATAAAGGAAAATCAAATTAAAAGTTATTAGAAGCTTTTACAATTGAAATAAACATTACATATTGCACAGTATTCATAAAATAGTAATTCAATTGACAATGGCTACTTAATAACTTCTCACAAGCTACTCGAGCCATATTTTATCTATTTCGAGCTCACAATAATAAATGGTAGGTAACCGAATACGTTGACCGGTTGAGTGACCCGAGCGCAGGGCGGTCGACGATCGAGGCCGTGTCTCCGCTCCTTGGTCAGTGGGTGTCGCGTGGTCACGGCGTGATCACTTTCCACTTGGCGCAGATCCTCTCGGGGCACGGGTGCTTCGGGAGGTATCTATGCCGGGTGGCCCGTAGGGAGCCCACTGAGGAATGCCACGAGTGTGGATCCGCCGTGGACACGGCGGAGCACACGCTTGCGGTGTGCCCCAGTTGGGATAGCCAGAGATCTGCCCTAGTGGCCGTATTAGGGTCGACCGACCTGTCTCTGCCCACCGTCGTGCGAGCGATGGTGGAGCGGAGGGAGTGTTGGAGTGCGGTGGCCTCCTTTAGCGACGAGGTGATGTCGCTGAAAGAGGCCGCGGAGCGGCGTCGGGAGGCGGATCCCGCCGCCCACGCCCTCCGTCGTAGGCGTCCGGCGAGAAGACGTGCGGTCCAGGACCGCCGTCTTCCCCCTTAGCACTAGCCTCTGGGACGGCGGACCGCGGAGGCCGTCGTCCCACGTAGCGAGGCTCCGTAGGTTGTCGGGCGGCGCGCCTTCGCGCTGCCCCATAGGTAGCTCGATCCTTAGGATCAAGGTAGGGGCCCCTCACGGGGAGTCACGGCGGCGTGCGCAGTTTTACTCTATAGCTAACCTGTAGCGTCGCCATTGTGACAGTGCGTAGGATGGCGGGTCGTTTTTAGCCGGTAAGAGTCCGGCATAACCGGGGCGTCCGCGGCGTCCCGGTATCCTATTGAGGATTTTTTTCCCGTCTTACCAAAAAAAAAAAAGGTAACCGAATACGTAATACTTCAAATATCATTCCCTCATCGTGTCCCAAACTCAATATTTAAATTATGTTATATTATTAATTCATGATATTTTTTGAATTTGACTAGTTTTGATCATTACTTATATGAAGAATAGTACATTCAACAGTACATACCCTTTTGATTAGGTACCGAGTAAGAAATTGTTAGAAAATTTCATTTTTATCTGGGTCCCAAAAAATAATTTACTCACTTTTTACTAAAACCTCGATTGTGCTTTTATATCGGATCGAAGGTTGCCGCGTTTATATCTTTTCTGCAGTTGGCAGCATTGTCGATGAAGTCATACTATCATTGATACAAGGGGCGAGGAGGTTGTCAAATGGTTTTAAATTACTTATTCAAATATTACATTTTTATATCCCTTTGCCTCACACCATTTGAATATAAGGTAGTTATTTTGTTTGTTATAATCATTATGATTTTTCACATGTTTTGAGGACTGAAAATTTTGCCTTGAATGGGAATTTAATTTGAGGATATATTTGACCAGTTTTTGTAGGTTATGTTTGATTTTATAATTTCATCACTATTAATGAGGTAATAAGAATGTATGAGGGAGCGACAAAACTTACTTGTGATAGTATCATTATCGTGACGCGCTTCTAGTCCTGTTTTATTGGAGCAAATGCTTAGCACTTGTTCCTCGATAACATTTAAATCGGGAGCATTTGATGGCCCTCCTCCAGTTCTATACATCTCTTGTCGTTGCAGAGAAGACTTCTTCTTCATGGTCTTTTTTATACCTTCATATTTAAGTTTTAACGTTTTCCAAGAACGAACTGTGGTGGATCATCGGCAAAAGTTGAAAGTGTGTTCTATCTTCTTCCAAGCATTTTCTTTTACTTTGTTTGTGGCTGCATCCGTCTTCTTGTTTTCTACTATTAAATTCCACTTCTTCACCAGATTCACTAATAACTCTATCTCAGCAGTGGTGAAGTTTGCCGAACGCTCTCTTTTTTGGGATTCCATAGTTACCAAAATTAATTAACAAAATCCTGGGACAAAATCAAATTAATCAAACATAACCTGGAAAAATAATGACCGACACTTACTAATTCAATACAATAGTTTGTCCTTTTCTAACGCTTGCGTATACCATATGTTTGTTTCACCTCTTTGAAATTTGAGTTGCCAGAGTTGAAATAATTGGTCAGATAGCTATTCGGCGAATAAATGACAAATAAAAAATGGGTGATCAGTTATCAGACAGATAAACAGTCAAATAACTTTATTCATCAGATAAGTATCCAGCCTTTTATCTGGGTATTGAAAAATCGGGGGTTAGTAAATTTTTAAAAGTTTAAGTTAGTAGTTAGAACTTAGAATAGTTTTGAAGAAACGGTTGATACGGGGAACCTATGCCCGATTTTAATTAATATTGTTATTGTTATTATTAAGTTAATATTGTTTCCAAGACTTATAAAATTTTAAAATTATTTTGTTACTCTGAATATGTACTTGTAACATTTTCATGAACTTTTAGACTTATAAAATTTTGTAATCTTTTCGGAAGTCATAAATTATATTATAAAGTCAGGCGTTGTACTATTTTGATTATTAACAATGGAGTCATTGATTAAAGTGCAAAATAATTTAAAATTAATGATTTGAAAGGCTCACGTCAATTTTAGAAAGTCTCCTAAGGAACGTTTAACTGAAAATTATGTGAGAACTAGATTAGAATCTTTGGAGCAAATGTGGAAATCTTTTTCAGTTTGTCATAATAAAATAGTACAAGAAGCTGCGGAAACTGACTTTTCCGATATTGATTATTTATCGGAAGACACGTTTTTGATGGCAGAAGAAATTTATATTATGTATAAATGTGATCTTAAAGATGCATTATCCAAAATGAATGTTTCATATAAATTTTCCGGAGCATCAAACTCAAAAGAAAGCAGTAGTAATGTCAAACTTCCAAAAACCATCATTCCAAAGTTTACAGGCTTATATTCCGATTGAACAACTTTCTCCGATTTGTACAAATCTTTAATTCATGATAGTTTTTAGATCATGTACAAAAGATGCAATATTTGAAAAGTTATCTGGATGGCGAGGCGGATTAACTTTTGAAACATGTTTCTGTTTCAGCCGATAATTACGAACAAGCTTGGAACACCTTGCAAAACAGGTACTCTAATAAAAAGTATTTAGCTACGTGTTTATTAAATAAATTAATAAGTCAACGTGTTACAAAAGATTCTGCTAAATCAATTAAAGATCTTTGTGATACAACCGTAGATTGCATAAATGGTTTGAAAAATCTCGGAATAGACATAGATTCTTGGGACATAATAGTCATTCATATAATTAGTGCAAAGTTAGATGCTGATAGTCGGCTTAAATAGGAGTCAACTATTAGCACAGTTACTGAATTACCAAAATTGATTGAATTCACTGAATTTTTACATGGGAGATTAGAGAGTTTTTGGACACAAAACCATCCAAGAATTCTCGAGGAATTGTTAATAAACCACGCGCTTTACATATTGTTAGCAAGAATAATGTCAATTCGAGTAATAATGTTATGATTCCATGTCCATTTTGTAGTAAAGGTAAAATAACAGAATCAACATGTCATAAGTTAAGTAATTGTAAATTATTTAGTAAAGAAAGTTTTGATTCACGCCACAAGTTTGTTCAAACCAGCGGTCGTTGCTATACCTGTCTGGGCACCAACCACTCCATCGCCTTTTGTAAAGTTAATACAAAATGCTGCATATGCAACCGGAAACACCATTCTTTGTTGCACCCAATCAAACTATTATGTATATGTATAAGACAAAATCGCGGGCTGCGACCCGCGTGTGTACGAATAAATCCGAGTCAGTGTGACATTAACCACGGTGTTTGATTGTCGTGCCGCACATCCTTTCAAATATAAAACAAGTAGCGACTTAGGGGTTCACATTTTAACCACAATGTCAACGGCGATATCGTTCGGAATTCTCTCGACCTTCGATCACCTTTGCCAAAATTGGAGCAGCTATAAATCGCGGTTAAATCAGTGGTTTATAGCAAACGAAATAACTTATGAAACTGACAAAACCACCACTAAACGTCGGGCAATTTTGTTAAGTGAATCGACGTTTAAGTTAGCAAGTGGCCTGGCGTTACCCAACAAAGTGGAGGAGATAAGGTACGAGGAAATCATCAAGCTCCTGGATGACCATTTTACTCCTAAAAGGTTGAGGTTTGCGAAAAATCCAATTTTTACTCTGCCTCTCAACGACCGGGGGAAAGTCACACTCGGTGGGCGGCAGAATAAGAGGATTAGCGGCACACTGTGGCTTTAAAAACCTAGAGGAGGCCTTGCTGGATAAGTTCATCATGGGCATGGCAGCGGGAAACGAACGGGACAAATTGTTTGTACAAGATCAGCACGAGTTGACCTTGGCAAAGGCGATCGACGTAGCAGAGAGCGTGCGCT
Organism: Elymnias hypermnestra; assembly: GCA_015832385.1. Classification (NCBI taxonomy): domain Eukaryota; kingdom Metazoa; phylum Arthropoda; class Insecta; order Lepidoptera; family Nymphalidae; genus Elymnias; species Elymnias hypermnestra. The sequence continues at coordinate 37,638 of JACTOM010000202.1, read as the reverse complement.
GTGCACGCCAGGAATCGTCAGTCACAGCGGCGGACGCAAAGGAAGCCGCCGCAGCGGGCCCGTCCGGTGTCTTCAATATCTCTAAGAAGGAAAAGTGCAGTGTGTGCGGGTTTTTTAACCATAAAACTAATCAGTTCGAGATCGTTTTTACACACGGGCGCTGATTTCGCAGGACCAAATAATTTGCGCGTTTCCAAAGGTCGTGGTAATAAGTCGTATGAGGGGTATATTTGCCTATTCATATGTATGGTTACTAAGGACATACATCTGGAGGCCGTGAGTGATCTTACAGCAAATGGTTTTATTTCAGGGTTTAAACGTTTGTACCTCGCAGAGGTCACTGCAGCGACCTCTGGAGTGACAATGCAACTAACTTTGTTGGTGCATCTAAAGAAATCCACAGATTTGTAACGGTAGAGAAATCCTCTGTGTCGTCTGAAATTCAAGAATGGCTTGGTAACCACTCTGTTACTTGGCATTTCATACCTTCTCATGCACCAAACTTCGGTGGATTTTGGGAGGCAGGTGTGAAATCTACCAAGTTTCATCTTAGAAGAGTGATAGTAGATTCTACTCGTACATTAACTTATGAAGAGATGGCTACGTTTTTAACTCAAGCTGAGGCTTGCCTTAATTCCAAGCCATTATCACAGTTATGCCATTATCACAGTTATGGAAATGCATTTTTTAAACTTGTCCAGACTTGTTTAGATGTTTCGCATTTTCAATATGGACGTAGTTTANAAATACTGTAAAATTACTAATATTGTCCACTGTCCTTTACTTCACGGCAATAAATATCAAACTTTCGGTCTATTTTAGTTATAAAACGGCCCATAACCTGTAGAAAAGTAATTATAACACGAAACAAATAGTTCAAAAAACGTTTATTGCTAAGTACCATAGACTAGAGAGTTACAATCATAGACACAAGTGCCACAAGAAGCGGAAAAGAAAGTTTATGATTATCATAAACTGATTATATTAACAAACATTATAGATTTGTAGTTTAATATTCCTACAGATGCCATTCGGACTTCGAAATGCTCTAGCTACCTTTCAAAGATTTATAGACGGAATTAAAGCAATTTTATGTGAGGCCAAGATGCTTGCATATCTAGACGACATAGTAATTATGTCCGAAACATTTGCATACATACATACATAGCATCACGCCTTATTCCCATAGGGGTAGGCAGAGACAACATCCTTCCACTTGCCACGATCCTTGCATATCTCCTTCGCTTCTTTCATTCTCATTAAACCTTTCATACAAGTTCGTCGGTTTAGANGACCTCGGTTTGGGAAGTGCGAGTTTTTTATTCATTAAGTTATTTCCAAGAAAAACTAGAAAGTGATATTTAAAGAATGCTTTATATAAATATTTTCATTTACGTGTTGAAAAGACTGAACTCCATCTTAAAATCTGGAGCGAGTTTTGGTTGATGAATTTCTATGTGTCCAGTTCAAGCAAATCTTTATGAACACAATTCTTCAATATAGATGTATGTATATAGTTAATTGTATAAAGATTACAAGCTACGGCCGAAGACTTCTATCAGTCCACTTCAAGGTGTCGGTTTATTGTGACAGTGTACACTGACATCGTAAAAATTTACTCTCATCATTTTCCCTAACGTAACAAAAGAAGTACGATTTCAAAAATTTCGTTTATTTTTATTCTCTATATCATACTCGTACATAGCATCACGCCTCATTCCCATAGGGGTAGGCAGAGACCACGTCCTTCCACTTGCCACGATCCTTGCATATCTCCTTCGCTTCTTTCATTCTCATCAATCCTTTCATACAAGTTCGTCAGTGTAGAGTACTCTCGACCTGGCCTTATTTCAAATGTCCTGGATTTGGTCCAGGAACGTTCGCCTTGGTTTTCCCCTTCCAACTCCCCCGTTCACTCTTGACTCAAAAATCCTATTGTAAGTCTCCTTTCATTCATTATCTCGTGCCCAAACCATCTAAGCATACCTTTCTCAATTTCAGTCACTAAATCTTCTCTTATACAACAGCGTTCTCTTATAACACTATTTCTTACTTTGTCACTCAGTTTCAATCCACTCATACTTCTCAACGCTCTCATCTTTACATATTAAATATTGTTAATATCATCTCTACGCAGATGATATACAGTTATTAACAGGTTATTATTATTAACAGGTACAAACAAGCGCTAATCTCTTCTTATCACAATAAAAAAAGTAAATATTTATAGTCTCTTTTACCCACGTCATTAGCCACGAAGTTGCCGATTCCTTAAAACTGAGGGTAAATTCTAATTCCACCAATGTGAGTAAATAAATAATTCCAATTCCAAATCGATATTGAGTCTTCTACTAAGATTTTCTCAATATTTGCTCGAAGTTGGGAAAAAATTAGCGGTGTGAACCACCCCCGTGCATCGGAGAGCACGTTAAGCCGCCATTTCGACAGCTGAGTTCTCAGCGATGATTGGGTGGGAAGGTAACCTGTTGAGAAACTCTTCGCGAATCTCTGCCATAATGACAACATCATCGGCAATCCGTAGATGAGTGATGTACTCGTTGTTAATGTTGATGCCCAGTCCATCACCAAAATCACCAAAATCTTAAAAAAGGTAATTTTAGAAAATGGTAAAATTAATTCTCACACACACACTGTTTCAGAGAGAATTAAGTGATTTAATAAGATGCTAAGTAGCTTTCTGTAAAAATTTATATATGCTCAATTGTAATTTAAAGTTCGTCGTTATATTTTTCGACGAAGAAAACATATTGAGGTAGTACTCATATCTTAGGACCAATGCAGGTGTTTTTTTTTATGCCAACAAGTTCACTGTAATCTCACCTCACCTCTAACGGTTTCTATTTACGCTCCATCATATTAGTACAGCTAAATGAAATTATATTTTTTTTAGTTATGTTACAATAAATTGTACAGGTATCGTTTCATTTAGCTGTATCAGCTTGAAGGAGAGTAAATAATGCCAATAAAGCGTTTTAATAATATGATTTTTTCTAAATCAGAATCGATTTCTTTTCGTCCCATCGTCATGGGTGTCATTAATACTATCGTCTGTCATAGTTTTCGGAAGCGGTGTCCTGACACTTTGTATAAATTTTAAAAAGTATTTTCTCTAGTGACTTATAACTCAGTATGCAACTTATCCTTTTTAGTCGATAAGATAAAATTCAAAAACCTATTCATGTCTTTAATTGTATTTTTTAATGTAGCTTCGAGTTCTGTAACACTGCAATAAAAAGTAGCCTAATTTATCAAAATCCTGTATAATAATTTAGTTTGTTAAAAATAGTTTAAGTTAGCCAACAGCAACTGACGGACCATCAAATAATTTCTCACTTATATATATGTACGCAAATTTATATGGTTTTAATTTTGACAAGAAATTATTTACTAAAATTTCTTAAACATTTTCCTGAAATTGATCCGCCGACTATGGATTAAGTTCGGAAGCAATTACGCTAGCGCAAACTTAAGAGTTATTCTCAAATATATTTGAAATAAATATAATATAATTATTTTGAAGTTCTTTAAGATTTATTGTTGGTATTGAATGTGATTGGGCTGAAACGCTCAGAAATGTAACGCACGTTTGAGTAAAGTTGGCTTTCGTCTACTAAACAATTTTCATTATTTTTACAATAAATCATGGACAATAATTTAATCACGATTATTTATAGACATATTGTAGTTTTTATTACCTTACGAATNTATCACCATTGCGTTCCCACGAGTAGCAAGGGAACATAGGTCCATTCTGGCAGAGCCCCGCATGCCAGAATAAGGCTAGCCTATTTCTGGGTTCGCCCGGTCCCAGGGCCACCGCTTGCGACTAGGCAAATGCCCCTAGCCATGAGTCCCTCGGCACGGTACACCTTGGACTGGCAGGAAGTGGGTAGGAAAATGGAATAAAAGGGGGGAACGGGTCAAAAAGATAGGAACTTTGTAAGGAAGAGAAAGGAAAATATAAGGTAGTAGGATATTACTGACTCGGAAGACTGAGAAGATTCAGTAATAGCTCGGGGAGCCGGGATCGCTTACCCGTGTACCATACTATGACTATCGGACAAATAGACAAAGATGTGTACCCCCTGACCTAAACATTTGAGTTACATTTAATTTTTTATTTTAATTTATCTTGTTACGCCACATTTATTTATCAACTTTTCCATAGCTGGCGCAATAATAAATCACTTTCACCCACTATACTTCTGTAATTAAAAAAAATTAGTGTACGTGTACGTTAAATTATCTGTAACAGAATATTTTTAGTGACATAACCTTTGATGTAGGTATTTTAAAGTGGGGGTGACTGGATACGAAAGTAACGGCGGGTCGAAAAAAACGCTCTGTAGGTTTATCCAATAGCCAAAAACCGTCGCCCCGCCGTAATGTGATAGCGGGCGGCGCGACCCTCTGATACATTCAATCGAAAAATGGAGAAACATTTCTTGAGTACTAGCATAATACTGAAATGTCGGGTAAGTGATTAAAACGATACCCGAGCCTCTCTTATGGTGTCCCCAAGCACCCCAAGCAACAAGTTTGTCGCCGGCCTCGAGTTTCAACGAACATAATATGAATAAGTTTTTTTGATAACCTTGCTGGCATAATGGATAGGTATAAATTTAAGACTAAAGATATCTGGAATATGGATGAGACAGGTATGACTACTGTCCAAAAACCTAGCAAGATTATTGCTTAAACAGGAATTAAACAAGTAGACACAAAATGTGAAAAATTTCTTTGATCTCTATGAGAAATTGATGGATGGATGAAAATTTCAAAGTGGACGAAACTGGCATCAGTGTTGTTCCATCCCAAATGGCCCAAGCCTTAAGGCAAAAGGGATAACGACAAATTGGTTATTTAACATCAGCTGAAAGGGGACCTTTAATAACTTGCGTAGTAAGCATGAACGCTGGGGGTCCATTTGTTCCACCCTGGATCATATTCCCGAGAAAAAGTAGTCACCACCTCCTGGTGCTACACATGAATATCACACTTCACGTTGGAATCAAACCAACTTATTTACAAAATGGTTTCAACATCTTATTCAGCGCGTAATTAGAAGAATCTCCAGTATTGCTTATTTTAGATGACCATACCAGTCATACCAGAAACGTTGAATTGATAGATCTCGCAAGAAAAAAACATGTCCACTTACTATTAACTCCTCATTCAATCCACAAAACACTACCTTTAGATAAATGAGTCCACTAAAAAATATGTTTCTGATGAAATAAGATCATGGTTGAGGAGCAATGTACGCCCCCTAACACAACATGATATGATGGAAGTATTTGGACGCGCGTATCTACGCACTCAAAGCGGTGAGGTCTATATCCGATAGACAGAAATGTTTTTAAAGATCATAACTTTATTGCTATGAATGATGAAGATTATAGAACCTCCAATCAAGAAAATATTACACCAGAACCAACTACATCGTCTACATCCGCAATAGGAAATGTATCTTTTAACGTAACACCTTTTATAAAGGAACCTAATATTAGTAATGTGACAGCGCAAAGCTGTAGTTCCCATTACTACGTCGTGTAACTGTATCGACCTCACTCATCAATACTTAATATAATTTGTTTTTTCATTATTATATATAAAGATACATAAACCATCCTCTCACATCTGGCATAGTTTAAAGGCATCACTGGAGTATAATAAATATATCTGATGTGTTAGCTTTAGTATGTAGAAAAACACATCGGGTGCCAGAATTTTTAACACCTAACGACGAAAAAGTAGTCAAAATACTCGACATTTTTGAAGAAGCAACAAAAATAATAAGCGCAGACCAATACCCAACAATTTCATTAGTGATTCCAGTTATCTGTAGGTTATATCAAAACTTGAACACCATCGAACTTATTCTGGACACAGATATCGGCAAACGTTTTTGTTCAACAATTAAGCATAGCATGAACAATAGAATACTGACGTATGAAAAGCGATCTGTAAATCAAATTTCCACATATTTACACCCCATATTGCGGAACGGCTTTCGCCAACCTGATAATATGTTTGCTGCTAAAGAGCTAGTGAAGCGGAAGTTGGCAAATTTAATTAAAGACAAAGAGTTTAACTCCGATATAGCTGACTCTGTTCCTGCAAGTGGAGAGGTAAACACAGAAATAAAAAACCCAGGTATCTTGGATTTTCTAAAAGAACGGCGAATGGAAAATCCAAATGCTACAACGTCTATTCTAAACATATTACGCATGTATATGGAAACTGAACCTGGGATTAAAGAAACACGCTCAGAAGTTACTGGGAAATTAATTCTCATTTGGCGCCACTTAACAAAATAGCTAAAAAATATATGTTAGTTCCAGCAACTTCTGTGCTTTGAGTGCATGTTTTCAACATTGGGATACATTCTGTCTTCTCGTAGAAGCAGGTTGTAGAGTACTGCAGTAGATCATCTCTGTTTTGTAAACCAAAATAAAGATTTGATTCAAATGTAAATAATTAAGCTTTTAATAACCATTTCTTTATATTTTCTATCTTTAAATAAACCGATTAGTAAAAAAACCGGTTTTTTTATGAAGTAATAAGTTTAAACCGGTGCCGAAAAATTGTAATCAGTTGACATCTTTAACTGCGATACAGTTTATGGGCCTAAACGACTATTAAAAAAACCTGAGAAAGCAATACAACGCGTTCAAAACACTTGTATAAGGTTTTGTTTTAATGATCCAAAGAGAAGTTACATTACACCCATTATCAACAAACATTACATGATAAATGTTAAATGAAATCTCGAAGGAATCTACATTTATGCGCAATCGTTTATAAAATTTTAACCACTAAAAGACCCACCTACGTATTGGTTGAAAGATAGGAGTGATAAAGTAACCCGTGCCAGAGTTAATCTAAAGTTAGAAGTACCTTATCATAAAGGGTGTTTTTTTAGAGGTATAGAACTTTAAGTTGGCATTACTGTTCAAGATGGCGACCGATTTAATAGCTGACAAGTGATTTATTCTCAGTTTTGTTTGGCAATTCATCATGAATAGACTCACGCCTGAACAACGCTTGCAAATAGTGCAATTTTATTTCGAAAATAATGGTTCTGTGCGGAATACGTATCGCGGACTGCGTCCATTTTATCGTCGACAAAATCGTCCATCAGAGCAGTTAATTCGATTAACCATGGAACGTTTTCGCAATACGTTTACTCTTATTGATAACTCGCATCCCCAGAGACGCCGTACGGTACGTACAGCAGAAGCTATTGCTACTGTAGAGCGTAGCATTGAGGAAGACCCGAATGAGTCCATCCGCCATCGAGCACAGGAATTGGATCTGTGTCCATCCACTTTATGGAAAATTTTGCGGAAGGATCTTGGTTTGCGTGCTTACAAAATTCCACTCGTGCAAGAATTGAAGCCAAACGATCATCAGGCAAGGCGTAGATTCGTCGAATGGGCCCAAAACGAGATTGCCGTTGTTCCCGATTTTCATAAGCGAATTTTGTTTAGCGATGAAGCGCACTTCTGGTTGAATGGCTACGTCAACAAACAAAACTGCCGCATTTGGAATGAAGATAATCCTCAAGTGTATGTCAAAACACCGTTACATCCAGAAAAACTTACTGTTTGGTGCGCTTTATGGGCTGGTGGAATCATTGGTCCGTACTTCTTCAAAAACGATGATGGCCAGAACGTTACCGTCAATGGAGATCGGTATAGAGCCATGATTACTAACTTTTTCATTCCTGAATTGAACAACCATGATGTCCAGGAGCTGTGGTTTCAACAAGATGGTGCAACATGTCACACAGCTCGTGCCACAATCCATTTATTGAAAGACACGTTTGGTGACCGCCTAATTTCACGTTTTGGACCTGTGAATTGGCCTCCAAGATCTTGCGATTTAACACCGCTAGACTACTTTCTGTGGGGCTATATAAAGTCATTGGTCTATGCGGATAAGCCACAAACGCTTGACCATTTGGAACCCAACATTCGCCGCGTTATTGCCGATATACAGCCACAAATGTTGGAAAAAGTCATCGAAAATTGGACTACATCCGAGCCAGCCGTGGCGGTCATATGCCAGAAATCATATTTAAAATGTAATGCCACAAGATTATCTTTCGAATAAAAAAAAATCATGTCAATCGAATAATCCATAGTTGTTTTATTGAAATTTAAAGTTCTATACCTCTAAATAAACACCCTTTAGTAAAGCAGGATCTAAAGGAACTTTCAGTGTTGCTGCTTCCAAGATTTGGAACCATTTACGCAAAGACGCATTTGGACTCAAAGGAGGGGTCCTTTGCGTCTGTTGAATTGTACATTTACCATATTTAAAAAACGCGTCAAGGAATTATATCTGCAGAGTCAATTCGAGGAAGCAACAATATTTGAACCTCCAGTATTTTATTCGTTAGATTTTGTTTCTGTTTATTATCGGGTGGACACCAGATCTCGTTTTATACATTTATTTATCTGTTTATGCCTTAGTTTTTTAGGATGTAATATTAATATTTTTTTTCTAAATGCATAAATATAAAGCATAAATGACCACTTCTTGGATAAGAAAAATCACCTGTATATGAATTATATTATATTTAGGTTATATTTATCAGGAATATCAGGGGGTACACATCTTTGTCTATTTGTCCGATAGTCATAGTATGGTACACGGGTATGCGATCCCGGCTCCCCGAGCTATTACTGAATCTTCTCAGTCTTCCGAGTCAGTAATATCCTACTACCTTATATTTTCCTTTCTCTTCCTTACAAAGTTCCTATCTTTTTGACCCGTTCCCCCCTTTTATTCCATTTTCCTACCCACTTCCTGCCAGTCCAAGGTGTACCGTGCCGAGGGACTCATGGCTAGGGGCATTTGCCTAGTCGCAAGCGGTGGCCCTGGGACCGGGCGAACCCAGAAATAGGCTAGCCTTATTCTGGCATGCGGGGCTCTGCCAGAATGGACCTATGTTCCCTTGCTACTCGTGGGAACGCAATGGTGATATTATTACATTCCAAAAATGGCGGCGATGAGATTCGCAATCCATCACGTCACGTTCCTAATGGGGGCGAAAAGCGGGCTACCGAGAGCCGCTTTGCTACTTTGAATGTAAGAGGAGGAATGAATGAAAAGATTGATGAAGTATGCCAGATGATGCATGATAGGTGCATAGATGTACTCTGCGTGAATGAGACAAAGAGGAAAGGATGTGATACCACGAAACATAGCCCTTACACAGCTTACTGGTCTGGTGTAAGCAGTGATAAGAGAGGCTGTCAGGGAGTTGGTATCATACTTTCCGAAAGAATGGATGATTGTGTGAAAGAAGTGAAATACGTGAGTCCTAGACTCATCTGGATCAGGCTAAAAGTTGGACTTACTCGGATCTTTGTCTTGGGTGCTTATGCTCCGACGGATCTGGGCACCAGAAAGTCCAATAAAGCCCAAAAAGAAATAGATGAGTATTGGGAAAGTGTGAGTGATACGTTGAATGAATGTGAACCGAATGAGCGAATAATTATGTTAGGAGATTTTAATGGATGGGTAGGTGTGAAACGTGATGGATATGAAAGGACTCTTGGTATGTTTGGTGACAAACGGGTGAATGAAAATGGACGAAGTTTGCTTGGAATATGTGTGGAACATAGTCTTTTTGTGGCAAACACTATGTTTGAGCACAAGGGGATTCATGTGTATACAAGGGAAGAAGGGAATGCTAGAAGTATGATTGATTTTGTAATTGTGGACGAAAAACTGAAGAAGAAAGTTCTAGATGCTCGAGTATACCGCGGGGTCGACATCGATACTGACCACTACCTGGTCGTTGCCCGAATCGGTGGTCTTTTTAATCGGTGGCGCCATAGAAAGAAGGAAACCTCGAGCATTCTTGAACGAATAAAAGTGGAGAGATTGCAAGAAGAGGATGTTAGAGAAGAATATCTGAAAAATTTGAGTGGGCGATTCAAGAGTGAAGACGAAGGAAATGAGATTGAAAGTTTATGGAATAAATTTAAAGATGGAGTGGTTGGTGCTGCTATTGATGTATGTGGCGTGTCTAAAAGGAGGAAAGGTAAGAAAGAGAAGAATTTGTGGATGGACAAAAATGTTCAAGCAGCTGTGTGTGAAAAGAAGAAAGCTTGGTCCGATTGGTTGGCTACAAAAGCGAACCAACGAATGCAAAAGGCAACGAATGATGACGTAAAAAAGGCAAGAATGGAATACAAAAGGGTGAAAGTAATCGTGAAAGAAGCTGTAAGAAAGAAAAAAGAAGAATACAGTGATATGTATGATAGGAGACTTTCTGATGATTTTCAGTCAAACAAAAAGTTTTTCTGGAAATCAATACAATTTGCCCGAGGGAGATCTACTTCCTCGGAGCTTTGTAAAATCAGAAGTTTAGATGGAAGTTTAATAAAAGGAGAAGAATGGATATTGAAGAGATGGAAGGATCATTTTGAAAGTTTGTTTGAAAGAAATGAAGCAGAGGTAAATATGGCCTCTGCGGATAGCAATGAATGTAAGACAAGTGATAGCGAGATTAGTATGGATGACATCATGAAAGCGATAAAAGGTATGAAATCAGGTAAGGCTGCTGGGTATGACAGAGTGTCAGTCGAGATGCTGAAGGCTGGCCGCGGGATTGTGGTAGCTCAGCTGTACTGCCTTTTCAATATATGCTGGGAGAAAGGTCAAGTCCCAAGAGATTGGAGCAAGGCCGTAATTGTCCCTCTATATAAAGGAAAAGGGTCACAGCAGGAGTGCAAAAATTACCGCGGTATCAGCCTTCTTAGTGTCGTCGGCAAATTGTATGCAAAGATATTAATTGAAAGGGTGATTAATGAAACTGATGGGAAAATATGGGACGTGCAAGCGGGATTTAGAAGAGGAATGGGATGTACGGATCAGGTCTTTTCTTTACGGTGCATAACTGAAAAATGTTTGGCTAAACACCAAAAAGTTTATTGCGCGTTCGTAGATTTAGAAAAGGCCTATGATCGAGTGGTGAGGAATGAGCTGTGGTCAACGTTATCTACGTATGGGGTGAGCGGTTGTCTGATCCAAGCATTGAAGTCTCTCTATGAGGGTTCTAGTGCCTGTGTCAGAATAAACGGAGCGTACACGGAGTGGTTTCCTGTCGAAAGAGGTGTTCGACAGGGATGTGTTGCGTCACCATGGCTGTTCAACCTTTTCATGGATAAATGTTTGACAGATTTAAAAGAATGTATGTATGGGTTAAGAATGAATGAATTAGTCATCAAATGTTTACTCTACGCTGATGATCAAGTAATACTTGCGTCATCCGCTAACGAGCTTCAGGAGATGCTAAATATTATGAATGAAGCTTTGAAAGGGAAAGGAATGAAAGTGAATGTAAACAAAACGAAAGTTATGCTTTTTGAACGAGATGAATCTATGATGAATGGCAATATTTTGATAGATGGGGAACAAGTGGAAGAGGTGAAAGAATTTGTATACTTGGGATCTAAATTTACAAAAGATGGAACATGTGACAGTGATATCGAAAGGAGAGTGAATGCAGGGAATATGGTAAATGGTGCTCTGCATGCTTTTATGAATAGCCAGATGGTGTCTCAAAGGGCTAGACTGGCAGTGCATGCTGGAGTGTTGGTGCCAACACTTATGTATGGTAGTGAAAGTTGGGTATGGCAGAAGAATCACAAAAGTAAAATAAATGCGGTAGAGATGAGAGCGTTGAGAAGCATGAGTGGATTAAAACTGAGTGACAGAGTGAGAAATAGTGTGATAAGAGAACGTTGTGGTATAAAAGAAGACGTAGTGACTAAAATTGAAAAAGGTATGCTTAGATGGTTTGGGCATGTAGAGAGAATGAATGAAAGGAGACTGACAAAAAGGATTTATGAGTCAAGAGTGAATGCGAAAGTTGGAAGGGGAAGACCGAGGCGAACGTTCCTGGACCAAATCCAGGACATTTTAAATAACGGCCAGGTCAAGAGTACTCTAAACCGACGAACTTGTATGAAAGATTTAATGAGATTGAAAGAAGCGAAGGAGATATGCAAGGATCGTGGTACGTGGAAGGATGTTGTCTCTGCCTACCCCTATGGGAATGAGGCGTGATGCTATGTATATTTAGGTAATTACAAAAAAAAAAAGCAATTGTCGACGACAGGGTGCACGTGTTACGCCATGCGATACAGCTTGGTACGCCGTGCGATATTCCGCATCGCACATGTTTCGCATCGCTCACGCGGCTCTCGCAATGGACACCCTAGTTAACGCGCGCAGATATTGAATTTCACTATCTAGCAAATTGCTGACCGCCCAAAGCGAGCCCACGTCGATGAGGACGAAAACACGTACTTCTTTTCACACTTCGAAAGACGTCATAGGTCTAGTTAGCTCATAATTAGTTTGTAATTTCTTTTTATTAAAGTATTTTATAAGTCTGAAGAATTTTCTTGAGCACTCCTGCGTCGGCAAACATAATTCACGGGAAAACTCTTTAGAGTTTGTGTTTGCATACTGTAAAATGAATATTTGTATTTTTTATGATGGTACCACAGTGCTAGGTCAATCAGGAAATACTTTCCTAATCCACATCCTAATAAAATCCCAGCAAGAAGGATGTTACAATATTATTTCAAAATATGAGTGAAGGAACCCATAACCCAGGCTGATGGGTTGGGAAAGGTTTTGCCTTAACAGTTCCTGGTTTAAAGGTCTCCTGTTGATGGGCTTCACTTAACCTTGAACTCATGTGAACGATATGTTTGTTGGGGAGTTCTTTAATAGAAAAGGAGGTATTTGCACCTTCGAGACCTATTTATGCATGTATCACTACCATACCTCATGGCTAGGGGCATTTGCCTAGTCGCAAGCGGTGGCCCTGGGAACGAGCGAACCCAGAAATAGGCTAGCCATATTCTGACATGCGGGGCTCTGCCATAATGGACCTATGGTCCCTTGCTACTCGTGGGAACGCAATGGTGATATTATTAAAATCCAAAAATGGCGGCGATGAGATTGGCAATCCATCACGTCACGTTCCTAATGGGGGCGAAAGAGCCTCTTTGCTACTTTGAATGTGCGAGGAGGAATGAATGAAAAGATTGATGAATTATGCCAGATGATGCATGATAGGTGAACTCTGTGTGAATGAGACAAAGAGGAAAGGATGTGATACCACGAAACATAGCCCTTACACAGGTTGGTATCATACTTTCTCCGAAAGAATGGATGATTGTGTGAAAGAAGTGAAATATGTGAGTCCTAGACTCATCTAGATCAGGCTAAAAGTTGGACTTACTCGGATCTTTGTCTTCGGTGCTTATGCTCCGACGGACCTGGGTACGAGAAAGTCCGATAAAGCCCAAAAAGAAATAGATGAGTTTTGGGAAAGTCTGAGTCATACGTTGAATGAATGTGGAACAAATGAGCGAATAATTTATGTTAGGAGATTTTAATGGATGGGTAGGTGTGAAACGTGATGGATATGAAAAGACTCTTGGTATGTTTGGTGACAAACGGGTGAATGAAAATGGACGAAGTCTGCTTGGAATATGTGTGGAACATAGTCTTTTTGTGGCAAACACTATGTTTGAGCACAAGGGGATTCATGTGTATACAAGGGAAGAAGGGAATGCTAGAAGTATGATTGATTTTGTAATTGTGGACGAAAAACTGAAGAAGAAAGTTCTAGATGCTCGAGTATACCGCGGGGTCGACATCGATACTGACCACTACCTGGTTGTTGCCCGAATCGGTGGTCTTTTTAATCGGTGGCGCCATAGAAAGAAGGAAACCTCGAGCATTCTTGAACGAATAAAAGTGGAGAGATTGCAAGAAGAGGATGTTAGAGAAGAATATCTGAAAAATTTGAGTGGGCGATTCAAGAGTGAAGACGAAGGAAATGAGATTGAAAGTTTATGGAATAAATTTAAAGATGGAGTGGTTGGTGCTGCTATTGATGTATGTGGCGTGTCTAAAAGGAGGAAAGGTAAGAAAGAGAAGAATTTGTGGATGGACAAAAATGTTCAAGCAGCTGTGTGTGAAAAGAAGAAAGCTTGGTCCGATTGGTTGGCTACAAAAGCGAACCAACGAATGCAAAAGGCAACGAATGATGACGTAAAAAAGGCAAGAATGGAATACAAAAGGGTGAAAGTAATCGTGAAAGAAGCTGTAAGAAAGAAAAAAGAAGAATACAGTGATATGTATGATAGGAGACTTTCTGATGATTTTCAGTCAAACAAAAAGTTTTTCTGGAAATCAATACAATTTGCCCGAGGGAGATCTACTTCCTCGGAGCTTTGTAAAATCAGAAGTTTAGATGGAAGTTTAATAAAAGGAGAAGAATGGATATTGAAGAGATGGAAGGATCATTTTGAAAGTTTGTTTGAAAGAAATGAAGCAGAGGTAAATATGGCCTCTGCGGATAGCAATGAATGTAAGACAAGTGATAGCGAGATTAATATGGATGGCATCATGAAAGCGATAAAAGGTATGAAATCAGGTAAGGCTGCTGGGTATGACAGAGTGTCAGTCGAGATGCTGAAGGCTGGCCGCGGGATTGTGGTAGCTCAGCTGTACTGCCTTTTCAATATATGCTGGGAGAAAGGTCAAGTCCCAAGAGATTGGAGCAAGGCCGTAATTGTCCCTCTATATAAAGGAAAAGGGTCACAGCAGGAGTGCAAAAATTACCGCGGTATCAGCCTTCTTAGTGTCGTCGGCAAATTGTATGCAAAGATATTGATTGAAAGGGTGATTAATGAAACTGATGGGAAAATATGGGACGTGCAAGCGGGATTTAGAAGAGGAATGGGATGTACGGATCAGGTCTTTTCTTTACGGTGCATAACTGAAAAATGTTAAAAACGATAATAGGGAGCTTTGACGAACGCTGTGCGGAATATGAAGACACTTTGACGCAAAATAAAGCACTCCAACAAGACCTACGTGATGCCCATCTACAAATCACCGTGCTGGAAGCCGCCTCCCACTACATATCAACACTTCAGACTCAAACACTCTTTGGAGAATTAGTTGAAATAAATTCAGAGCTTGTTACTTCGACAGGGAGTAGAACAACAGTTATCAATATGTATCCTTGTAGCAGTAAAAAGCTCAAAAATACATTAAACTTAATCAATTTATGAAGAAAACTAAAAAATTGTTAAAACTACACAAAAAAAAATCATACAAACCTTAAGAAATTATCATAGAATAATTCAGATTTAATAAAAAAATATATTTAACTCAAGTCCAAAACAATAAAATATCCTATGAAATTGACACACAGATACTGGAAACCCAAATAGCACGGTTACAAACCTCTTTAAATATGTTAAAACAAAAATATGACATATCAATGTCCACAATGACTTCCACATATACACAGACTCCGGTTGATGTACTTGATTTGACTAAATGCAGTACTTACATATGCAACAGTGCTAATCAAGGTGGGTCATGTGGGATCAGTGGTATATCTTCGAAAACCCAGCTACTGGGATGTCAGTGTCCCTAAACAAAGAAATAATAATTCCTTTAACTAGACCTCGGCTTGTCATAAAAGGTCAAGTAAAACATTCATGTACACCGATGAAATTGGTAGTAATGTGGACATATTAATAAACTCACATTTATATCGGCACACCACCTTCAATCTTTGTCCACAATTTAAAGTTAATGTCAACCAGCAGAAGCAATTAATAAATATAAAGAATGCCATGAATGACACAAACGTTTTTAACCTATCAAAAAATTAGGGTAGAAAAAAGACACAACCATCAGATACTAAGCAACGAATTTGAAGATCCTGTAGATATCTTTTTTAAAACAATAGTTACGACTACAAAAAAACTTTCACAGCAAATTTAGGCCAAAATAAAGAAAGAAGTATTTAAAATAGTTAATAATGCGAAATTTAAATTTTACGTTAAGCATTACATTAAACAACACCTTTTGATGAATCACGTTCTTTAATCAAACTTCAAAGGCTGTCAGATGTGACAGAATGGGACGTGTTATGATAATGAATATTTTGGATTATCTCCTACCTTCTATAACTCATGTCATTAATTTTTCTTTAGTCACTAGTACTTTTCCAGCACTATGGCGAAAGGCATATATTCTTCCACTTCCTAAAGTTTCTGTTCCCACTTCACCTACACACTATCGTCCCATATCAATTCTTCCCTTTTTCTCCAAGATCCTCGATTCCGTTATCCACAATCAACTGTCTAATCATCTTTCTAATTATAATTCCTAAATAAATTCCAGTCAGGATTTAAAACGGGCCACAGTACAACGACGGTGCTCCTTAAAGTTACAGAAGATACTAGGGAAGGTATGGAGAGCAAGTTAGTTACAGTTCTGGTGCTTATTGATTTTAGCAACGTTTTTAATGCGGTGTATCATGACCTTTTGCTAGCACTAATATCGCAAGCTAACGTCTCAGAATCTGTGTTTCGATGGTTTGCCTCGTATCTTCGTGGTCGAAGTCAAGCAATTCGTAATGGCCTTGAATGCTCGGACTAAAAAGACTTGGAAACTGGTGCGCCACAAGGTGGCATTCTATCCCCATTGCTTTTCTCAGTTTTCACAGACTCCATTACCGCTATAATTGATTGTAAATTTAATTTATTTGCAGATGATTTACAGCTTTATAGCCAAACTAAAGTCGAAAATGTAGATGAAGTCTTTGAATGAGAATTTATTGCGCATTGCACAATGGTCTAAAGAGTATGGCATAAAAGTAAACCCATCTAAATGTCAAGCTATAATAGTAGGTAGTTCTCGTCAAATAGCTAAGGTTCGCACGCAGTCAAATATACTCCTTTTAGTTTTTAACCATAACATTATACCTTTCTTGGACACTGTTAAAGACTTCGGTATCTTTATCGACTCTTCTTTAACATCGTCTTTTCAGATAAAGGGAATTTCTAGAAGGTTTCATGCAACTTTGCATTCCATTATACGACTGAAAAACTTCCTTCCGGTAAAAACTAAAACACAACTTGTAACGGACTCGTCCGTACATAAATAATTATATTCATGGATTTTTCATACTTTCATACCTACATATTATAAAAAGAGTATAAAAATATATTATTTATTAATCATGAAATGAAATTAATATATTAAGAAGATTAAATAAGCAAATAATTACAAAATATTATTAAAGTCGGATTCACGTATNCTTTAACCATCTATGTCGGTTTAAAAATGGAGTAATTCGGTAACGGGCCGCAATATTGAAACAGTACCTCGCACAGGCATTCTGGACTTTCTGTATAATGTTTTTGGAACGAGCATGTAGCCTGGATCCTATCACAACGTCACAGTAATTTAATTTTGAGAGCACTAGAGATTCGCATAACATTATGCGTAACTCCGGTGATATGGAATCTCTGATACGATAAAGGACTTTTAATCGATAAAAACAGTTTCGTACTAGTGTCGCTACATGTTTTTCAAAACGCAATTGCTCGTCCATTAACACTCCCAGATTCCTAGCTTCACTCACACGTTCTAGACTTACATCGTTTATGCTAATTCTAGGGTTCTTATTTAAAGTTTCAGCTAGCTGTTTCTTAGTACCCAGCACTAAATATTTAGTCTTAGTTGCATTTAATACTAAGCTGTGCGCGTTAGACCATTTGTATATTCTATTCAAGTCCTCATTCAATTTTGCTGTTGCAGATACAGTATCTGATGGGTTAAAGGAAATATATATTTGTAAATCGTCTGCATAAATGTGGTAACTACAATTTATATGTCGCATCAATTTGAATGCTAGTGCTTCCCGTATGGTCCCATTTCAATTTGGTCTAGTTCTGATGATGGCACCCATGACAAAACCAACAAAATTTGCATTCAGTATGTACGCTACAAATGGACATTTTTTAATGGAAAGTATGTACTTCAAGGGTTGTTTGGTTTTGATTATGGGATCCATGAGAAAGTAAAAGACTCTTCATATCTTTTTTTTTTCGCTGGGAAATGCTTTATGCACGCCGGATGAAGTCAAATCATACCGGGAGCGTGGGACTCGGTGGTCGTACCACGATACCCATTAAAACCCAGCGGAACTCTCTTCATCCAGGTGTTGGGGTCCAGATGTCCGCTGACGCATCCAGCTCTAGCGCCCCAAATGAATCTGGTTTGGTTGAACGAGACCAGGCGAGCAGAATGGGCCTCATGGCGCCCCAACTTTTCCGCCATCATCAGAAGGGCATCACTGCTCTCCAACCAGATTCAATCCAATCATAGCGCCCACAATGCTGGGGAGGGAGTGAGAGGTCACTCCCAATCAGCGATGTCATGATGTGACGCTGGGGTCCCCAAGGCTGGCCATCTGGTACTGTGTGGTGCGTCGTGTCGACGGCCAGCCGAAATTTACGGTAAGCAGGCGTCTCTTCACAGCCTACAATCTGGTGGAGATACTTGCCAAAGCAATCATATCTAGTTAGCACCTCACCAACATATAGGTTAGTGTACTGTGTCCCCTGGCACGCCAATCTTCCAAGAATGGCTACACCTGCAGCTGGAAACCTAAGGACCTCCTTCAACCTTTCAATCAGAGCCCTGATAGACAGGGGCCTGATTCTCTCCAGAGAACCTCTTCAGCATCAAGCTGCTTGTCTCTATTCTAAGCAGCTGGACGACACTGATAAGTAGACCGGCAAGAAGAGTCGCTTCTGTCCATCACACGGTACGGAAATCCTGTATTGCCCTAATCCCTATCACTTGCTGCGCTCTTTGCAGGAGGATTTTGTTCGAATTGGTCTGATCATTTACCCACAACGAAGTACCATACAACACCATGCTGGCAATAATTACAGCATATAAATCTTCATATCTCGTTGTGAAAGGATTATTAGGAAAGAATAACCAAATATGTAAGGCCCTGATTTAGAAATTAGGCTTTCAGGTGTGTCAATTGAGCACACGCCATTTCGCCAGTGTCACGTTAATTGGAGAAGGCACAAAGGAGGTTGTACGGTTTATGAGATCATAAAACAGAAATTTTCTATCTACAAATAGTTGGCATCAACATATTGTTAATAACCGCCACCCCTAGAAATACAAAATAAAGTATATGGGATAACACAAGCAAATAATGCAAATTTTACACAGATATGTTATAACTTAATACATACATAGCATCACGCCTCATTCCCATAGGGGTAGGCAAAGACGAAGTCCTTCCACTTGCCATCATTGCATATCTCCTTCGCTTCTTTCATTCAATGTTTAAAGAATTTTATTTCTCAAAAAATGATAACATATTCACTAACGAGAAACAATATATAAAATAAACAATTGGTTTACTTAGCAATTAGATAGAATCTTAAATGTACCCTCACAAATAATTAAAAACCAGTTGACTGATGCGGGACCGTTGCCATAGTGTAGAGAGAGAGAGAGAGAGAGAGAGAGAGAGAGAGAACACTTTTATTGTACACCACAAGAAAAATACATAGGGAAAACACGAAAATACAAAACAAGTAGTACAATAAGGCGGCCTTATCGCTATATAGCGATTTCTTCCAGGCAACCTTTGGGTTATAGGAGTTTCAGAAAAATAAAAATGGGTTGATGGTGGTGACAGTTATAACAGTATTAGTTTGTATAATAAACATAAATATATACACATATAAATAAA
>JACTOM010000202.1:0-17612 GCA_015832385.1 Elymnias hypermnestra | reverse complement strand
TTTTTAATTTATGTTATTTGTTCATTTGAAGTATAATTTGTGATTAATCAATTTTTGTAGTTTTTTTTGTTAAAGTCTGAATAGTCGCTAAATTCAGAAGTGGGATTGCTCACTAGCTCTTACCGCTTTCTGGATCGGTCTGACATATTTCTGATATTTAATAATGTCTAGTGGTGGTAGACGTACCAGACAAAGTAGACGAGAGGAAGCCCCGGGTGGAGATGAGCTCAGGACTACGTTAGGTGCCATTTTAGAGCGTCTAAACGCGTTGGAAAGCGGCGCAAGTAGGTCGGAATCGCCACGTTTGGCGCCGGACGGATTAAGCGCGGTCGCTATACCACCGCCCGCGTTGAGTTCGCGTTCCCCTGGAGTCGATGCCGAAGTTAGCAGCATACCGTCGTCATGTGACCCGACAACGGACAGGATCATTGGAGCGTTAAGTGCACTAACCAAAGTAAGATCTACGCATTATTATATTTCAAACTTTGATCCATGTGTAAACGATTTTGATGTTTGGTGTAATGAAGGAGACAGGGCCCGGGATACAAACGGTTAGGACGACAATGAGTGCCTATCTCGTGTAGCTAATTGTTTAAAAGGTGAGGCACGCAGTTGGCTTAACCATTGGATAACGAACGATCGAAGATGGTCTAACTTTCAACGTGAATTTAAATCTTTGTGTCCGCGAAGGGTTGATGTCGCTAATATTTTATTTGAAGTCATGTCTACAAGTTCTGACGACTATGCTTCGTATGCCGAGTATGCTAGACGTTCGATATTAAAACTTAATATTGTAAACGGCTTAAGTGACGAATTAATGGTTGCCATTATCGTACGAGGCATAAAAGACCCTCAGATCCGCGCGGCAACTACTAACGCTAAATTGCGTGTAAAAGATATAGTTGAATATCTGTCTATTTATACGAAGCCTAAGCGAGTTTCTAGTAGTGCAACTTCCTCCCGTGATCCTGTGCGCCCAAGTCGAAATAAGTTAACTGTAGATAATCGTAAACGTCCATATCCACGTTCGGATAATAATTGTTACAATTGTGGGGGTGTCGGTCATGTACAAAAGTTTTGTCCTAAAAGGTCTAATATCGAAACTAAGTCTAATGAAGTACCTGTATGCTCATATTGTAAAAAGCAAGGCCACAATGTTGATACGTGTTTTGTCAAGAACCGATCAGGATCCGTCGATAGGAAAGAAGTTAATCTGTGTCGCGAACATATGGGTAGTTCGACTGACGTCACATCCGTTGTAATTCAAGGTGTTCCAATGGACGCGCTTATAGATAGCGGCTCATGCGTTTCTTTAATATCAGAGGCGGTACTTAAATATTTCAATTGTAACAAAATCCCGTCGTATCAAGTTCTTAAGGGTATAGGTAATCAGAACGTTGAATCTACGTATTACGTAACACTAGTAGTGGAATTTAATGAAATATCGTTAGAGGTTGATTTAGTTGTTGTGCCTCATAGTTGTATTAGTGTTCCCGTACTTATCGGCACAGATGTACTTAACAGAGATGGTGTAACGTACATTCGTACAGCAACGGGCCAGCGATTGATGCACGATAGCAAATCTTTTGAGTCAAAGTGTTATCAGGTAGTTACGCAAGTTCAATCGAATGAGCAAATGGACATAAATACACCTTTAGTTGGAAATGACAGAGACAAATTATTGTCAATTTTGAAACAATTTAGTAATAGTTTTATTGTCGGTACAGCTATATCTACTGTTAAAACTGGAACGATGAATATTCGATTGAACAGTGAGACTCCAATCTATTATAGACCCTATAGACTATCATATGATGAGAAGCTACGTGTTCGAGTGATCGTTCAAGAGCTATTAGATAAAGGGATAATCCGCGAATCTCAATCTTCTTACGCTAGCCCTATTATTTTGGTAAAGAAGAAAGACGGTTCGGACCGCATGTGCGTAGACTTCCGTGCACTTAATGCGATAACAATTAAAGAACGATTTGCCCTACCCCTCATTGACGACCATATTGACCGGTTAGGCAAATCTAAGTATTTCAGTTGTATAGATATGGCTACTGGTTTCCATCAATTGAGGGTTGAAGAAGACTCCATTGACAAAACTGCGTTTATAACTCCGGAAGGGCACTTCGAATACTTAAAAATGCCATACGGATTAGCAAATGCCCCCGCTGTATACCAACGAGTTATATCGAAAACACTGCGAAAACACATTGAAAAGGGCACTGCACTAGTCTTCATTGATGATGTGCTTATAATGGCCCTGACGCTCAATGGGGCTCTTGAAAACCTTCGAGAGGTATTAGCAACATTGACAGCCGCAGGGTTTTCGATAAATCTCAAAAAGAGTACATTCATAGCCACCGAAGTAGAATACTTAGGTCGCATTATATCTTGTGGTCAGGTAAAACCGAGCGTTAGAAAAATTCAAGCGCTTGTAGACTCGCCGGTACCCACAAATATGAAACAGATTAGACAGTTGTTAGGGTTAGCAAGCTACTTTCGTCGCTATATACGTGATTATGGTCGCAAAACGCTCCCTATTTCATCGTTAACACGAAACGAAACTCCGTTCATATGGGGAGAGGAGCAAAAATCCGCTCATAAATATTTAATTCATTGCCTTACTAGCGAACCTGTGCTTTCTATATTCGATCCTAACTTACCAACAGAGCTTCATACTGACACGAGCTCGTTGGGTTACGGGGCCGTTCTTTTACAAGAACACGATGGTAAAAGACGTAGAGTAGTAGCCTATTTTAGCAAAACCACGAAAGGCGCCGAACCTCGTTATTGTTCGTACGAGCTCGAAACGTTAGCTGTCGTAAAAGGGCTACAGCACTTTAGACATTATTTGCTAGGCGTAAAATTTAAAATAGTAACTGATTGCAATTCACTTAGATTAACGGAGCGAAAAAGAGATTTGCTACCCAAAGTGGCAAGGTGGTGGATATCCATGCAAGACTTTAATTTCACCATCGAATATAGGAAGGGTGCTCTTATGTCACATGCAGATTTTCTTAGTAGAAATCCTGTCAATGTTCGTAATATTACAAGGCCTAAGAGTTGGGCACAGATTGCACAATCAGCTGACGATGAAACTAGGACTTTAATTGATAAACTGAATAATAACGAATTAGATTCTGGTCGTTATTTGGTTCAAAATGATTTGTTATATTATAAGTATTCTCTAACTGGTGAAGACATTCGCTTGCTGTGTTTCATACCGACAGGTCATCGGTTAAGCTTGCTACGCATTTTCCATGACCAACATCAACATATAGGGGTCGATAAAACTACTGACCTCATATTGCGTCATTTTTGGTTTCCTGCCTTACGAACATTCGTCAAAAAATATATAAGCCACTGTATTACTTGTCTTTCGTCTAAAAGAGTTCCCCGTGCAACACTACAACCCATTACTTCAAGGGTGAAGCCAGATATACCGTTTTACACCATACATATGGATGTTCTGGGACCGCTACCGCTTTCAAAGGGCTTTAAGCACGTCCTTATAATCGTTGATTCATTTTCTAAGTATTGTCTTTTGTATTCAATGAATAAAACCGATACCAAGGAGTTAATGACAATATTTTCAAATGCAATTTCTTTATTCGGCACACCAAAACATGTAGTAATTGATAAGACCAGAATGTTCGAAAATACTGCCTTTAAAACATGGCTCTCCGCAATGGAGTGTTCTATTCAGTTTATCACACCCGAAGTGCATAATGAGAACGGTCAAGTGGAACGATATTGTCGCACTGTGTTGAACATGTTACGAGTGGAGGCGACCAACAATTCCTCGTGGTCGGACACACTATGGAAGATGCAGCTGGTCTTGAATACTACTGTGCAGAAGACAACACGAGCTTCCCCGCTGCAACTCCTGATCGGTATAGATGGTGCTACCCCCATATTGAGGTCGTTAGTGCGAGACACTGCTGTTGCTGAGGTACAACCCAATCGCGAAGCTATTAGAGAGCTACGTAGACAACGAGCTACCGAGCTGATTGATGAAAATAGGCGTAAGCAAGATGAACGTGTCAATAAGAACCGCAACCCCGCCAGGGTGTTTTCTGCTAATGACTTGTGCTTTGTTATCAAAACTTCTCAGGTGACCGGCAAGTTGGACTCTGGTATGCGTGGTCCGTATTTGGTCACGAAAGTTTTACCGTTTGGGCGTTATGAGCTGCGCCTACTTGGTGGCTTATATGGGAAGGTCACACAAGCATCTGCCGAGTATATGGTGCCTTGGCGTGGGGAGTGGACGCCGGATACATGTGCCGCTTTTTTTGAAGGCAAGTTGATTTTTTTTTCCTTAAGTTTTGAATTTATAGTACGATGTTATGCGAACTGTGGGCCTATGACATAATCCGGTGTACATGTATAAAAATACATGTATGCTGAAGCCAGTATGCGAACTCATGAGCCTATGCTGAAGATGTTATGCGAACTGTGGGCCTATGACATAATCCGGTGTACATGTATGAATATACAGGTATGCTGAAGCCAGTATGCGAACTCGTGTGCCTATGCTGAAGATGTTATGCGAACTGTGGGCCTATGACATAATCCGGTGTACATGTATGAATATACATGTATGCTGAAGCCAGTATGCGAACTCGTGTGCCTATGCTGAAGATGTTATGCGAACTGTGGGCCTATGACATAATCCGGTGTACATGTATGAATATACATGTATGCTGAAGCCAGTATGCGAACTCGTGTGCCTATGCTGAAGATGTTATGCGAACTGTGGGCCTATGACATAATCCGGTGTACATGTATGAATATACATGTATGCTGAAGCCAGTATGCGAACTCGTGTGCCTATGCTGAAGATGTTATGCGAACTGTGGGCCTATGACATAATCCGGTGTACATGTATGAATATACATGTATGCTGAAGCCAGTATGCGAACTCGTGTGCCTATGCTGAAGATGTTATGCGAACTGTGGGCCTATGACATAATCCGGTGTACATGTATGAATATACATGTATGCTGAAGCCAGTATGCGAACTCGTNTGCAATTCGACATATATATATATATATATATATATATATATATATATATAAAATTATATTAAGTATTGATAAGAGAGGTCGATACAGTTACAAACTGGTAAACATGTTGCTTCTACCAATACTTGACTATGCCGATGCGGCCTATTCTGACCTAAATGAAGTATACCTCAATAAACTTGATCGTCTACTTAATACCTGCATACGCTTCATTTTTGCCCTTCGCAAATTTACCGACATATCTTCCTATCGGTCGACGCTGGGGTGGCTTCCAATCCGCGAAAGGAGATGTCTGACAATTCTCTTTCTGCTCTTTATCATTCTCAACAATCCAGCTGCTCCCGACTACCTTCCAGGAAGGTTCAGCTTCTGCTCAAACGTGTATGAAAGAGAGCTGCGATCTACTGGGAATCTGCTACTGACTGTACCCGCTCACTGCACAGGTTTTAGACATGACTCGTTTACAGTCATCGCAGTTCGTCTGTGGAATGAGCTGACGCAAGAGATAAGAAAAGCCACCTCAATGTATTAATTTAAAGCCCAACTAAAAAGGCATTTTCTTAAGAAGTACATCACTCCTTGAATAACCTCAACTACAACTTTTATCGCTTTTTAAAAATCAATTATGGTGTTGCTACTACTGCTGTTTATGTTATAGTTTACGACTAGCTTTAATTATTATTAATTTTTGTTTATTTTTTACTGTTTTTTTTTATTTATCTTAATTTTCTTTATTTCTGTCTATCTCTGTATTCTTTCTTTAACACTGTATTGCACATCTACCAACGACTTTTCTTACACAAGAAGGGTTGGCTGGTAGATAAAGCTTTGTAGCTTTAAGCCCGCCGTTTGCACTCTGTGCAATAAAGTTTATAAATAAATTCTTACTACTGGATATACTGTAGATAGTACTGAAGACACTACATATGTATCAACAAGAGCTCAAGGCCCGCAATACTAATCCTCAATACACGTACACACCATCAGCAGTCGCTCCGCGTAGGGGAGGAATGGCATGGAAAGGACACGTATTGAAAGGGACAATTCAAATAACTGGTAAAGTAAAAACAATTTCGGGACAACTATTTATCTCGTATGGCAACCTTGACGCAAGTTCGTTCGCGGCTAACTTCATATTCCTGTCATTTTAAACATGGCGGATTCATGAGAGTGTTGATAATAGGATTGAATAGTATTTTTTCTGTTATAATTGTGAAACGTCTTATCGAGTGCTGCGAGTTAGTTATTTATGTGTGTATCACTGTTTAAGATAGGTTGGACATCCACAGATACGAGAACATAAGGTCAGTGAACTTTAATTTAATATTGTAGATTTTGTGGTTATGTTTTCAATTTTTGTATGATATTTATAAAAGGGACACAACAAACGGTTATGAATGTTATGTCCCCTTCATAACCGTCCCTTTCAAGACTGCTATTTTGCATTAGGTTTCTAATAAATTTTTTACTTCTTTTTCAGTATAGAAATGCCACCTAAGAAGAGAACGCGTGTCGATGCAAACAAAATTGAAAACGCAGTTAATGAAGTGTTACAAAAAGGCATTTCTGTGAGATCGGCTGAAAAAAATTGTTAATGTGAGCCAATCTCATTTACATAGATTGGTCGCAAAAGCTAAAGCT
Source organism: Elymnias hypermnestra (assembly GCA_015832385.1). NCBI lineage: Eukaryota > Metazoa > Arthropoda > Insecta > Lepidoptera > Nymphalidae > Elymnias > Elymnias hypermnestra. The sequence continues at coordinate 10,941 of JACTOM010000202.1, read as the reverse complement.
TCTCAGTGTTGTTCATTTGTTTATGAACCAAACATTGGCAATAAAAAAGTTTTCACTGTAGACCAAGAATGTTCTCTGACAGATTACTTAAAGACCTCCGCAAAAATGTGCCATGGATTAACAACTAAGCAAGTCAGAGAACTAGCTGATATGCTAGTTCTCTATATATGCTAGTATGCTGTTCGTTTAAATCTTACTATACCATCGTCTTGGAAAGAAAATAATAAAGCGAGTCTAGATTGGCTGAAGGGTTTCTTAAAAAGGCATGATTCGTTGAGCGTAAGAAAACCAGAGAATACTTCACTAGCAAGAACTACGAGCTTTAATAGACACAACGTTCAAAACTTTTTCGATAACTTAGAGAATTGTTACCTAAAGCATAATTTCCCTTCAAATATGATTTCGAACTTAGATGAAACTGCATGCACGACGGTTACTAATGCACCCAAGATAGTTGCCCAAGCAGGTGTTAAGAGAGTTGGTCAAATCAGCTCAACAGAACGTGGCTCGCTTGTAACTATGCTGCGTTTCGCAAATGCTGCTGGTGTAAGTATTCCTCCTGCTTTTATATTTCCGCGTGTTCATTTTAAGGAACATATGCTTGAAAATGGTCCTACGGGCGCTTTAGGCCTTGCAAATGTGTCTGGTTGGATAACCGATGATTGTTTTTTAAAAGCTTTAAAACATTTTGTTCATTTCGTCAAGCCTAGTGCTGAATCACCAGCTTTAATAGTCCTCGACAACCATAACACACATATAACTATTAATGTAGTGCTGTATGCCCGAGCAAATAATATAATTATACTAACCTTTCCACCTCACTGCAGTCACCGCCTGCAACCCGTCGATGTGACCGTATTCGGATCTTTCAAAGCTCGGTATAGAGCTAGCATGAATGACTGGATGACTTCAAACCCTGGCAAAACTGTCACAATTTATAATGTGGCTCAATTTGCTAAAGATGCTTTCTATGCTGCTTTTAATATGAATAATGTAACTTCTGGTTTCATGAATACCGGAATATGGCCAATTAATAAAAATATTTTTTCGGATGAAGATTTTTTACCTGCTTTGGTGACAGACCGACCACAGTCTCTTAAGACCTCCACTGGTTCAGCTGAAAACTCTGATGAATCTTCTTCAAATGAAGAAGAACTGCCTCATAGATCTTCTTGCCTTAATAATCCTGACTTTGATTCAAATTCGCGAACCGTTTCACCTTCCATTTTAAGTCAGCCACAAACTGGGTCCTCTACTTTGAACCAGCCACAACCTGGAACATCTACCTCAAATGTGTTTCAATTTGATCCCTCTACTTTGAATGAGCCACAACCTGGAACATCTACCACAAAAGAGACACGATCTGGATCTTCTACTTTGAATCAGCCACAACCTGGACTCTTTACTTTAAATGACTCTGTAGGAATATTAAACTACAAATCTATAATGTTTTTTTAATATAATTAGTTTATGGTAATCATAAACTTTGTCTTCCTTTTCTTGTGGCACATGATTGTAACTCTCTAGTCTATGGTACTTAGCAATAAACGTTGTTTGAACTATCTATTTGTTTCGTGTTATAAATACTTTTCTACAAGACTCACGAGCTAGATATTCCGATACTGAAGTTTCACATGTTAATGCTTACCCTCTTATAACTCCGGAAGACATTCGACCATTTCCTAAAGCTTTACCTCGAAAACATACTGGGAAGCAACGTAAAGGTAAATCCACGATTATAACAGAAACCCCTGAAAAAGATAGATTACTTTTAGAAAATATAATGGACATATTAAAAAAGAAAACACCCAAGACTGAGAAACAAAATTTAAAACATGTGAAACAAATTTTCAAAGCACATTTAATAGATCAGAAATCAAACAAAATCAAAACTAACGAGAGAGCTAAAAAAAAGAAAACTGATATTAAGAAAAATGCTAAAATAAGTCAGAAGAAGAAAAAGGTTGTACGAAAAATCGCAAGCAGTAGTAGTAGCAGCAGCGATACGTTGTCAAATATAGATAAAGATTCTGACTCAATAGATGATATTTCTAAAAATGAAGAAGTAATTCCAAGATTAAGAAATCGCAGTATTACAAAACGTAAAACAGGACATGATTTTGTAAGAAAAAATATTCAGAAAGTACTGAAGATTGGTTTCAATGCAAAATTTGCACGAAACCTGTGGCGTCAAAGGTGTTTTTAATTTTTTTTTTGCTCACTATGCCACTAAAAACCACAATGATTAGTATCTAAGCTTACTTTTATAAGACTGTAAATCAAACTTTATGAAGGCTGATGATTATAATTCTATTAAAAAAAGCAATAATTATTTTTTAAGTACAGTTTAAGTCTAAAAAGAGGTGTATAAAATTGTTGATTGTGTTTAATTTTATCAGAAGACTGATTATAAGTGTCTTAAGAAAAGCTATTAATAATTTTTAAGTTCATTATATTATTATCTGAGAAAAGCATTTAAATATTGTTGATTTTTGTTTAAGTTATATAAAAGTGTTTAATTATATTCATCTTTTAGATGAAAATGGTAAGATTTAATAATGACAATAGTTTTAGTCACTTTTTAATTTAATTTTTATTGTACCTTTATTGTATAAGTACATATTTCCTCGAAATGAGGTACTGTCCCTTTCATAAATTACTACGTCCCTTTCAATGCAGTCCATTTATGAAAAGGACAAAATACACACTTTTTAAAGGTGCGAAAATAAACAACTAAGTATTGATTAATAACAATTATTCCACTTTATTTCAATAGTTTAATAATTAACGCTTCCTATTCGACTCCAACCTGTTCGAAATATTTTCTCAATCACATACTAGGACCTCAAAATCAAAAATGTCCCTTTCATGCCACCCTTCCCTTACTTCATTTCAATTTCAAGAAAGTCCACTAGTTGATTTTATAACAAAATCCCTAACTTCGAATACAGACAAGCGAGAACAGATCGTTATGATTTATCATTTACTTTATCTGGATATACGCGACAAGGCGCCGCGATCATCCTTTACTACCTATTATCAGTTGATAGAGACGGCGAAAGATATTGAACAAATCAACAACGAAAAGAAGATAGACAAACTCAATGCCCCATTCATCCAACATTCTAAAATTCGCTGTTCGTTTTGTAAGAATCCCGGACATTTAATTACGGAGTGCCGCAAGAAAAAGACCATTTGAGTTGCGAACTGAACAAACTCCAACAACAAAATACGGTCATGTGCAAACACAGGCCCCGAACTATACCAACCGAAATTTTCTTGTTATGGCTGCGGTGCTCCAAACGTAGTTCGTACAAATTGTTCTACTTATTGCCAGAAATCGGTAAAACCAACAGGAAATAAGGACAAATTGGGTTTTGTTCTCTAAGCATCCGACATGAAACAAGGCCATGGCCAGTCATACCTGCAAGTACAGGTGGAATAAAAAGCTACCCTTATGTTAATACTTGACAAATATTGAACAGACAAATATTGCCTCATATTTATTATTCTGCCGCCTAACGGAACAGGAATATGGGTTAAAAGAAGAAATGGTAGAACGTAGAGTGTCTAAGTGCTGCAAAGTATTAACGGTGTGACGTCGGGAGTTTCAACCTCCACGGCCGTCGCCTTTCGGGCAGTCGCTCTTCCACCGGGGACAATATCGGTCCAGTACACAAAGCATAAACCTCATCAAGGCGTTGGATTCCTTACGACAGCAATGTGGGATTGAATTTGCCTCAAGTCACATGGCATTTCGTAGCCATGATGATGTGTACGAGTTGTTTACAGAAGATTTTGTGAAATTCAAAAGTGAATCATCTCAAATAACTGTACCAGGGCATCTAAATTCATGCAATGACCCAGAGTTCTAATGCAAGCATATTATCTTCTGATACCGAAAGTTTAGTATCTCTCCGGACCCGAAGCAAGAAGCAATCTTTCCGCATGATACCAATGTGATTAACAGATAAAGAGGAAATATGAGCTTAGAGAGATAAGTTTTGTTATTCCTAAACGTGTGAAGACGCTCTTTGATGGGTATTCACTTAGGTTAAATTTTATATACCGAGATGACCAAATAAACTTCCAAAGAGATATAGAATTATCTCCGCAGTCAAGGGCGTTATTTCCAGACACAGGCATTAATATTGTAGATATTGTTTTTCGATAATGAGTCAAGCCTAGATTGTGGAAACCAGTTCAGGAGCCTACTTTCGAACTTTGAAGATTTACACCCAAGAGTGAGTCAGTAAAATACGTGCAACATGCTATAAACACTACGGACAATGGCCCTATCTTCGTTCCCTATTACCGTGTAACTCCACCACGCCGTGAAGATCTGTACAGAGAGATCGACAAAATGATACAAGTCGGAGTTATTGAGCCACGCATGGCCTCTTGAGCTGCACCGGTATTACTTGTTCCAAAGAAGATGAGAAAATCCGATATTAATATCGGCGCCACAAATTAATAACGGTGCCTGACTCCTGTCCTATTCCGACGATTTACGACTTGTTACACGAGGCCAAGCCTTTTATGTGTAGCCTTGATCTTATATCAAGTTATTGGTAAACTGAGAACAAATGTGAAGATTTAGAATTAACGGGGCTCATTTCCCCGTACGAGATCTACGTCTTCAAACGAATTCCATTTGGATTACGGAATGCGAATTCGAATAGTAAACTTAAAAAGATACGTCAGAAGCATTCGTGATGTGAGCCCAATAATGTCAATGTTTGTTAATGTTTGACCAATAATGTCAAATTGTGATGCGAGCCCAAATATATATATGAAGTGTCCTTATACGTAAAATCACATTTAGAAGAGTTTGAAAAATACGATGGGACGCAATTTAAACAATTAATATAGGAAATAACTTAGTAGTTAGATACAAGCGAAAGCATCTCTAATTAAGGCCAGAATCCACGAATTAATAAACTTTTCTTTACAACATATTTTAATATATATATATATATATATCGCCTTTTGCAACTCTCGGGGCGTGGTTTTAGAGCGCCGAGACCTTTTTTTTTTTTTGGTAAGACGGGAAAAAAATCCTCAATAGGATACCGGGACGCCGCGGACGTCCCGGTTATGCCGGACTCTTACCGGCTAAAAACGACCCGCCATCCTACGCACTGTCACAATGGCGACGCTACAGGTTAGCTATAGAGTAAAACTGCGCACGCCGCCGTGACTCCCCGTGAGGGGCCCCTACCTTGATCCTAAGGATCGAGCTACCTATGGGGCAGCGCGAAGGCGCGCCGCCCGACAACCTACGGAGCCTCGCTACGTGGGACGACGGCCTCCGCGGTCCGCCGTCCCAGAGGCTAGTGCTAAGGGGGAAGACGGCGGTCCTGGACCGCACGCCTTCTCGCCGGACGCCTACGACGGAGGGCGTGGGCGGCGGGATCCGCCTCCCGACGCCGCTCCGCGGCCTCTTTCAGCGACATCACCTCGTCGCTAAAGGAGGCCACCGCACTCCAACACTCCCTTCGCTCCACCATCGCTCACACGACGGTGGGCAGAGACAGGTCGGTCGACCCTAATACGGCCACTAGGGCAGATCTCTGGCTATCCCAACTGGGGAGAGCGCCGAGACCTGTCGCAACATGATCGTGCGAAGGATGACGTCAGCGAGCGGGAATGGCCCGCGTCGGTTGAGTGTCGTGCGGGGTTGACTCACTTCTCGCAAGGCATCGGGCATGATAAGAGCTTTATTGCGTTAATCACTTTGGCGTTTTGATTTTTTTTTGTTAAATATCTGAAGTGTCGCTAAATATATATATTTCATTTTAAACCACCTAGATTAACAGTACAAAACAAAACCCTTTGTCATGAAAACGGATGCAAGTAGCTACGCTTTGAGAGTTCTTTTGGTCTAGGAGTGTTAACGAACATCCGGTGAAATACGCTGATTGTCTCTTGACATCCACCAGAAAGAAACTATTCCACTACAGAACGGGAGGTGTTTTCGATAGTGTGGGCAGTTACAAAGAATTACTGTAGCTTTCTTATAGATAAAAAAAAATCCAATAGGGGTACCGGAGGGAAATCGTGCTAACTTATCTCAAATCTGCTATTAGCTGATACTGAGCGATTCGATGGTTTAAACCATTAAGTAAAAAAAAAAAATTAAAAAAAAAAAAAAAAAAAAAAAAAAAGGGGCGATGTGTCGGTCCACACTGTAAAGTCGAAAAGTTCTTCGGTTTGAACTGAATGCATGAAAGTGTGACGTCGGCCTTTGCGTACCATGTTTTGCTGACTATCATAAAAAATAATAAATGTTTTCATTCGATAAATCGTGTTTTTTTATCTAATAACTCCTACAAAATAAATAATATATTCTCAACTTTTTAGCTACTCTCAGCGCTTAGTGTGTCCAATTGGAAACATTTTTCTAACTTTCCATTTATTAAAAAAAATTACTAAAATCATGTCATTAAGAACCCTTAATCGAACAATAATCCGAGTCCAAACTAAAGAAACCCAAGAAAAAAGTTCGGGCATTCCTGGGTTACTTATTGTTTTATATTAATAATTGAACTTATACAAGTAATTACAAATTTAAAAAAAAATCTAGTGATATAAGGACATACCGCCAACACTAAAAATTTGTGAACGACGTAATAAGACGCTGACAGGAACTAAACGTTTAAATTTAAACGTTCAATCCCGCGGAGTATCGCTTTTAATTATTCTCTTTCCAAAATACAAAAATAAATTAATCCATTTTTCTTTAACAAATATTAATTGATATGAAAACAATTCCTCTCAATTTACTTTACTATCTGTCAAAAGTAAAATCGAGGAGGAGTACTTGTTATTACATTTATGTAGTTTGGTTTCTTCGATATTACAAGAGAGAAATATAATTATTTGCCAGCCCTCATTTGGACATGGATTTTCATCCCATTTAACTTAACTTATTCTTATAGTAAAGCTGTAGAGCAAATTAAATCGGCAGCAATATATTTATATTGTAGTAAATGTCAGGTGTCTTATTGAATAAGTCAACTTTTTTAGTTTTAAGAGTCAGGTCTTTGACTTAAATAATTTTAAACTCATTTTATACCGCTGTAGTCTACTATTATGGAGTCACAATTGTCTATTTATTTGCACTCACTTATCTTATAATTTTTAGACTACATACACAATAGCCTCTAGAAGAATACTGACAAGGAGGTTAACAGCTAGGAGATATAATAAATTCAAAAATGCCCAGTTGGAATACGAATCGATGAAAGACCTAAAGGATGTATTACTAAGGGAGCAAGAGGATCATGAGAGAGACATGAAATTAGTTATTGAAAAAAAAGTTAAAAACTGAACTTGCTGACTTACACAACGCTTATTTAGCTGCATTGGAGGAATTTTACTATCTACAAAATGCAGTTAGCTCGTTTACTGAGTGTGTAGAGACTTATGATGAAGCCATAAAAAAATATCTAAATTAGAGGATGAACTGAGCAGGTCCCATAAAATTATTAATGGTTTGAAAGCACAAGTAGTACAGCAGAAATTACAAGAAACAAATAATCTATACCACGAACTAATCAATTCATCTTCCACCGTAAAGCCAATTGTAACTGTGGATCTGACTTGTGACTGTCCATGCAATAGGGAATTAGATTGTAAACTGACTCATCCCCACTTTAATAGTAATAAAAAATTAAAAAATATATATTAATATAAATAAGTTTATTAATAAACCAGAAAAAAAAATTGAACAATCAAATAAAATTCTACCTTTAAGAAAACGGTACCTTCAATTGAAGACCAATTTAACAGACATCAAATTACTTTTCAAAAATGTGTGACAATCAATGTAAAGAATTGAATTGTCATATAGCTGAACGAGTAAAATCTTTAAAATTTATTACTATTAAATATGATCAGTCCCAGGTAGAGATCAGTGAACAAATTTTGGCTGCTGATGAATTAGGAAGGTTAGGTAATGACAATATGGCACGCTTTGTGTCATTACAAAATAAGTGTGTTTGTACTCCAATACACAATTGTGAAGATACCTCGCAACTATCACTCCAGTGACTCTATATTAAGACCAAAAATACTAAAATGCAGTCCAGGCAAAGGCTTTGGATCTGTATTAAATAATTGTGTGAATCAAAAAGTCATCAATATATGTTATACAGGAGCGACCTATAAACATCTAGCCCAGTACCTTAAATGACCAGACCAAATTATTACTGTTATGTGGTAATGGTCTTAACATTAAGAAAAAAGAAATTATACATTGTTTTGAACACTTAATGAAGTTACAGGAAAAACCAGGATAAAGTTGTAATAAAACAACTATAAATAATGACTTAAGACTGACTCATGATATACTGTATCTGCCTTATATGTATAAGCGACAAATTGCTACATTAGTAACTAATATTATTGATAATATTTTAAGTCTTTTGACACCTACACTAGCTTTATTAGTGTAAAAAAAAGTTGACTCCATTAGTAATATTACTAATAAAAATTTTATAAATAGGAATGATTATTTAAACTAGGTTAGGAGACAATGATAAAGACTTGTATGAATATTGTTGTTCAAAACATTCAAGGCTTTATAAGCAAAGATCTAGAAATAGATTTATTTCTTGCTCATGACTTATTATATGTTATAGAGCACTGGCTCAATAGTTCTCAATCTTCAGCTTCTGTTAGTTTTAAGAAGCATTGTATATAAAGTGTGTTCCATAGGGAGACTGCAATTCATGGCAGGTCATTAATATTAGTGAGAAATAACTTAAAATGTAAGGAGCGCCGTGATATTGTCAGACTTTTTGTGGAGCGCATAATAGAGATTTCTTATGTTGAACTAGAGTCATATATTATCGTATGTGTTTATAGACCGCCTACAGGTAGGTGATTTCTGTTTCATTGAATCCACAATGGAAGATGCGTCAAAACAGTTATGTATAACTAAATAACAAATATTAGGTTGTGGAGACTTTAATGTAGATTTACTGATCAGCACGTCATATAGCATAAGATTACTAAATTTGTTTCAATCTTTTAATTTAATTAATTCGTTTTTAGAATATTTTATTTTGAATTTTCCATGGCTTACAATGAGTTTGATTTTGATGACAATTCACAGAATATTACGGACAGTAACACTCATCGCAGCATTTCCAAATACACCCGGCTAGTGGTCGGTTCATCTTGCGCGTCAGCAATATTCCAACGCGCAAAGGAATCCGTCTTGGCGGGTATAGATGGGGTATTATGTTTATTAGACAACAGATACAACAGGTGCTGGTTCCGAACAACGTTAACCAATTGCAATCCTTTCTAGGATTGGTAAATTATTATCGTAAAATAATAAAAAAAAAAACAGACAAATGTCTGTTATTGATAGAGCAGACCAGATATTACTGTGTCCCCGTATATCGCAGTTTTGAATAGTTTTTATCTGGCTAAACAATGTAATACCGCTACAAATAAAGTGAAATTTTTAAAATTCGTGACAAATTTATTATGTAATTATTAAATTTGGGTCCTTGTTCTCCCAAAGATATAGATAAATTTAAAAGTATTGTTAATACAAAAACATCAGTAAATGATGTACCAATTACTCAAAGTTCATCGACTACTCAATGTATAGTAGTAAATTCTCAAGAACATTGATTATCGAGCGCGGCGTAAAAGTCGATGACTGGCGAACGTCGACGAATGTCGGTTGCGACTGCACCGGCAGTTTGTTAGTATCGGATAAACGATAAAAAATACAATTTCTAATGGACAAATTTCGTGACAAACATCTCAGCAAACGCAAATATAGACAGCTGATTATTATGAAATTGAAATCTATTTTATCAATAATAACGCAGTATTAATCTCATAAAATGGAAATTAATCATGGGATATTTATCTTTGAAAGTGTTTTAACTGTGATTGAAGGAAATCGAATTTACAAGTGCAATTAAACTAACCAGTTGACTTATTTTAGACAATATCGGAGTGCTATTTTTTTTTTCTTGTAAGCCTGTAATTTTCTATATCCGGCTAAAGGTTGGCCGTGCTATTGGCGACACCAGGATTGTCAATTAACTTGCAACATTGAGACTACAACGAAGAAAATTTAGATTGGCTACATTGATTACAGTTGTGTGCCAACCTACAGAACATAATAGCGGGTTAAGAGGGTATATAAACGCCTGGAAACTAAACCGGGGCACAGTTCTTTCCTGAATACAGTGCTAATAACAGTGCTAGTGCGTCTTCATCAGGAGCTATTCCCAAATTAAGTCGATTTGGGTAACCTCAATTAAACTAATTAACTTTTGTTTAATTATAAATTGTAATTATTGCTGTAGTATTATAATGCGTAATCTTCTTTGATGTAATTTTAAATTATTGTAATAGTAATACATAAATTAAATTGATGCATTTGGTTCACCTAGGAGTAATTTAGTTGCATCCGACACAGACAAATGTAGCCAGATAAACGATTCTGTCTCTGGAAATTTGCTGAAATGTAATTTATGCTCCCAGCTACGATACGACGGTACGACGGTGGTTGGCTGTCAAACTGACAAGTGCTTCACCTGTTCCATATAAATTTCATTTAAAAAATTAACAAAAACAACGAAATTACTCGAGTTTTGATTTTAGTATTACTTTTGTTTCTATAATTTTAAAAGGATTTTTTTTACTGTTATCTATAAATAAAAGTAATACGTGATTATTGTAATTGGTGGCAATTTCTGACAACATATTCCAAATCTATTTTCGCAATAAACATTTTTATAGCCCAAATCCAATTTCATTGGTAATATTATAGTAATATATTGTAGTGAACAAGTGTATTGCTGTATGTATCTAGGTAATCTCTTAATATATTCATCTTATTTAACAACATAATACTTGATCATCATCTGGCAGTCACTTGGCTAATAGCACCTTGTAAGTAATCTA
>JACTOM010000248.1:45924-92140 GCA_015832385.1 Elymnias hypermnestra | reverse complement strand
TATATTAAAATCCTTACTAATATTACAAATGCGAGAGTAACTACCGAATGTAATGACTATTTCAATGTAATTTGGTACACAGGTTTCAGAAAGTTAACGTTACATACATATAAATATTTTGTACATACGTAAGCATTTACACCTAGTCAAAAAGAAGTCTGTTTGTCACATGTATAATACAAGGAGAAAAGAAAAGCTACAATCGGACTTCTTAAGACTAGCTAAGACCAGCAAGTCCTTTATTTTTTTTATTTTTATTTATTTATTTATTTATCTTTATTAAAAGGCACTTGTCCCAGTTTACAGTTTAGTAATATAAAAAAAACAATACAAATACATAAAAGATACAGAAAAAATCAAAACTTGAATTAAAATCAATAATAATAATAAATAAATTTTAAATTAGAATACAACCAAAGTTAAATCTAATAATAATGAAAATACTAAATAAATCTAAGGGTGTAAAGTCTTCCTCGTCATTTTCGTATTTGTACAAATTTATAGGATGTTGTACTTTTTTATTTTTTATTTCTGTCACGATGAACTGCAAGCCAATACTTAAGAATGGAATTCTTCGGGCACTCCGAATTCATCTTGAAGATAGTATTCTGAGAGTCACGAATGCGAGTCCAAAATGATGCGATTCGAGATCTTATAATCGCGAAGTAGTCCGGTACTCTGGCGTCGGCAAACATACCCGAAGCACTGCAGTATCTCGGTAGTTTCATCAAAATGCGGTANCCGACGAACTTGTATGAAAGGTTTAATGAGATTGAAAGAAGCGAAGGAGATATGCAAGGATCGTGGCAAGTGGAAGGATGTTGTCTCTGCCTACCCCTATGGGAATGAGGCGTGATGCTATGTATGTATGTATGATACTCTGATGCCACTACGTGAGTTGTTCGTGCAATTGGCCCAAAGTTGACACGTGTAGAAGCACTGACAGTATGCTATTATAATAAAATCCCAAGCACAATAACGGAACTGCCGGATGCAAAATTTAGCATGGTTCTAAAAAAAATCCTTATACAGAAGGCATACTATAGTAAAGGTGACTTTGTTAATGACAAAAGGATCTGGACTTAGCTGATGGTGGCGTATTAAAGTAATAATAATTGCAATGGTTTTTTTGTGTATATGGATAAAATTTATAGTAATGGGTGTGTAAAAGTTTGACGTTCATAAGTGCTGCTTTGCAGCCTAAATTGAAAAGAAACATTAATAAATAAAATACGATAAAAAGGATTTTAATCGGATTTATCGACATTTTTAGAGATAGAAGCTTGAAACTTATTTTTTAGGCTTTTGACTCGATATAAACAAATATGACATTCAAAGCGAAAGCCTTTTGTAGTTTCACGTCAAAACTACTGAACCGATTACGATGTAATTTGGTACGAAGATAGAATAAAGAGCCTCAGAAAGCCTTCTTTTTCTTGCAGGCGTTGTTTTAAAGCACCTACCCTCGTCTCTAAGTTGTTATTTCTGTTTAGGTTTCTTGTATTCCTAAGGGATCTCAAACAGGGAACAGCAAAAAAATATATAAATAATTCGTTAACAGTCCTGTGTTCGATTCCCGGGAAGATTTAGGAATCCTATTTGTCCAGGCTTTGACTGGAAGGCTTAAATCGTGGCTAGTACCATCCTACCAGCGAAATTAATTGTTGTAGAAACCACAAGAGGTAAATTACCTCTTACCAAATTAAAGCGCTACCAAATTAGGGCCGAAAACATGACATCGCCACCCGAGTGATAATTGTCATGAGAGGCGAAGGCGAGGGTGATAATGACGCGAGTGGAAATGCTATCCTTTCGTCCCGCGGTTCCATAAAAATGTAAATAATAAAGTTTAAAATATTATGAAATAAACTTACATATGCAATCAAAAACACAATAAATCTACGAAACTCAATTGAATTAAAGAAGATAAGTTCTAATGAAGAAATAATTACAAATTTTGATGATGCTGCAAAACAAATGGCCAAATATTTTCGCTAAGGAACAAATTCAAGGCAGTTAACATAATGACAGTTCACTGCGTATATATATTAGAAAACTTGTTGTATGTACATAAAAACATTGACTCTTTTAATAAAAAGAGTGAATGTACATCATATAACTTACGAAACCAAAACAAACTTGTTATAAATTCTAGTAGGCTGCATAAGATTAACAACTCATTTAAGGGTAACTGTATACGTTTCTATAATAAACTCCCACAAGACGTTCTAAAGATGTCAATTAATAAATTCAAAGTCTTTGTTAAAAGAAAGTTGATAGAAAAATCGTATTATAAGTTGCAAGATTACCTAGACGATAGAAACGCTTGGGAGTGAACAAATTGCTCTAATTTTAATTAAAATATAGTAAACTAATTTGTTATTGTAATGATGAGGGAAAAAAAAAATACCCGACTGAGTTTGTTGTGGGTTCTTCTCGGATCAGGGCGCGAAGGAACCCTCGTAACTTTAGATTTTAAGCCGATCTTGAGTACCGTCATCAGATGTATATTAGAATCAGAGTGTGGAAAAAAAATATAATTTGACGATTCAAAAGTGCTGTAATATGCCTACTTGAATAAAGATATTTTTGATTTTGATTTTTTGATTTTTTTGACATATAAACGAAGTGCACATGCGTCGAAAATTTTTCACGCAAAACAGCGCCGAAAGTACGAACTTTCGATACAGGATGATGAAAATACTCTTTATTCAAGTTTGGATAATCAGTAGTCTTTTGGCAACAGATCTAACAGAATATGGCCACTGCTTAACTCCTACGCTATTTTGTTTAGATTGACATTTTTATATTCGTTATATCTCTTGAATGGAATGTCCGATTTTAATAATTTAAAAAGTATTTTACAGCTATTGAAACGGTATTTAATAAAATATTTAAAAACGATAAGGTTAATTACAGAAGTATGAATAATATGGTTTGATTATTGTCGGGACTTATATTAACTTTTAACATTTAAAAAATTAGTTATAGTGGCATAAATACAGTAGTTCCACATATGGTGTCGCAGACTTTTTTGTAGATATTAATACGTTCTATAATATTGTAGAACATATTTTTGGTCTATCTTCAATAGTTTCTACAGCCCACACGATGACAGATTATTTGTGTCAAATTTTTTCACACCTTAGGTTGCATTAATGCATTTTTATTAGGGATTCCTATTATTTTTTTGAAAGTAATATATCATATCTCGCTTAGCGAAAACGCAGCTTTCTAATAGTGAAAAAAAAAATTCAATAGGTCCCGTACTATTCTTGTGAAAACATTACAAACATATTATATTGATTCCTTATTTATCGGACTTTAAAGATCGGGGTTTTATTGTAATGATAAGCTTTTAAAAAGCTTGCACATAGATACATACACTCCGACTCCGTTAAGAAGAGTAATCCAGTTTAAATATCTAGGACACTTTGTTGCGGAGGACCTTATGGATCAGGTAGACATAGAGAGGGTAAGAGCCTTATCGATAAGGTGTAACATGTTGACCCGCAGGTTCGCACGGTGTAGAAAAGAGGCCAAAATCACATTATTTAAAGCATATTGTCAAAGTGGGTAAACTGCACATTGAAGTCCATAGACACAATAAGGGTGCAATATAATAATGGCTTCAGGATGTTGGGTTTGCCGCAGCTTTTCTCAGCTTCGAGCATGTTTGCGCAGGCAAGAACGGATGACTTTTATGCCATCGTAAGAAAGAGGATGTCATCCCTCCTGGCAAGATTGCGCTCGAGCTCCAACAGTATCCTGAAGATGCTAGCGGAACAACTAGACTCGCCAATCCAGCAGACATATCTGTTTTAGTTCCATGAGATAGTTGTTTTTTTATTTTTCTACTAACATGGTTTGTAAGTATAATTTAACTAATAAATGGGCCTATAGTGCACTGAATAAATAAATTTATAATAATTACTTATATACAAAAATATATAATCAACGTGATATTGAAAGGAGAGTGAATGCAGGGAATATGGTAAATGGTGCTCTGTACGCCTTTATGAATAGCCAGGTGGTGTCTCAAAGGGCCAGACTGGCTGTGCATGCAGGAGTGTTGGTGCCAACGCTTATGTATGGTAGTGAAAGTCGGGTATGGCAGAAGAATCACAAAAGTAAAATAAATGCGGTAGAGATGAGAGCGTTGAGAAGCATGAGTGGATTAAAACTGAGTGACAGAGTGAGAAATAGTGTGATAAGAGAACGTTGTGGTATAAAAGAAGACGTAGTGACTAAAATTGAAAAAGGTATGCTTAGATGGTTTGGGCATGTAGAGAGAATGAATGAAAGGAGACTGACAAAAAGGATTTATGAGTCAAGAGTGAATGCGAAAGTTGGAAGGGGAAGACCGAGGCGAACGTTCCTGGACCAAATCCAGGGCATTTTAAATAACGGCCAGGTCAAGAGTACTCTAAACCGACGAACTTGTATGAAAGGTTTAATGAGACTGAAAGCAGCGAAGGAGATATGCAAGGATCGTGGCAAGTGGAAGGATGTTGTCTCTGCCTACCCCTATGGGAATGAGGGGTGATGCTATGTATACAAAAATATGGAATAATACATATACCTACATAAACAATTACATAAATAAATATAACGGGCGGAGGACGTACCCCGGCAGGGAGACCAAACGGCCGGGAGTCTGGGCTACAGGCTGAGAAACCGCCAGACTATCCTAGCCGAGTCCAGCAACACCGCCTTTTGCATCCTTGCTGCGACTGGACTGCTACGGAACCCCAGTCCCCAGATTATAATTATTATTATTATTATAAACTTGTATAATGGATGATTGATAAAGTGTTATGGATTTGTTACTTTCTATTATCATTTTGTCGATATACCGTCCTGATCACGACATCGCAACACTAGAATTAGCATATTTTCGCACGTTTTTAATAGCGGTAAAGAGGTCAAGTGTTAAAAAATGTAAAATCGTCACAGGATCACGTTATAAAATACACAGATCAGTTAAATCGGCGGGATTGATTTTAAATATATCTAAACTAATATTATAAAGAGGTAATATTTGTGTTCTTGTATCTATATTTTTATTGCTTTCACACAAAAACTACTGGACCGATTTCAAAAACTTTTTCACCAATAGAAAGCTACATTTTAACCGAATAGCATAGGCTATATTACTTTCTCAAAAAAAATAGGGATCCCTAAGAAAAATGCATTAATGTAACCCAAAATGTGAAAAAATTGGTCCCAAAAATCTATCATCACATGCACTGCGGAATCTATTGATGATGGAACAAAAAAATGTTCTACAATATTATAGAACGTATTAATATCTACAAAAAAGTCTGCGATACCATCTGTCTAACTACTGTAGTTATGCCACTTTAACTAGTTTTTTACATTTTAAAAGTTAATAAAATTGCCGACATTAATTAAACCATATTATTTATATCTCTATATTAATCCTTATGTTATTAAAGATTTTATTAAATACCGTTTCAATAGCTGTAAAATACTTTTTAAATTATTAAAATCGGACACTCCATTCAAAAGATATAACGAATTTTAAAATGCGTTATTATTTAGTTTTGTTTCTTCGAGCTATATTACGATACATTTGAATATCGTGTGTCAGAAATAACAGGATAAAGGATACTAATAATTGTATGAAAATTAATAAAAAGTAAATAAATNCACCGAATAGCATAGGCTATATTACTTTCTCAAAAAAAATAGGGATCCCTAAGAAAAATGCATTAATGTAACCCAAAATGTGAAAAAATTGGTCCCAAAAATCTATCATCACATGCACTGCGGAATCTATTGATGATGGAACAAAAAAATGTTCTACAATATTATAGAACGTATTAATATCTACAAAAAAGTCTGCGATACCATCTGTCTAACTACTGTAGTTATGCCACTATAACTACTTTTTTTCATTTTAAAAGTTAATAAAATTGCCGACATTAATTAAACCATATTATTCATATCTCTATGTTAATCCTTAAGTTATTCAATATTTTATTAAAGACTGTTTAAATACCTGTAAAATACTTTTTAAATTATTAAATTCGGACACTCCATTCAAAAGATATAACGAATTTTAAAATGCGTTATTATTTATTTTTGTTTCTTCGAGCTATATTACGATACATTTGAATATCGTGTGTCAGAAATAACAGGATAAAAAATTATTAAAAAGTAAATAAATAGGATTTTTATAATAATAGGTTATATCCAAACTAAAATATTCTTTCTCTACCACCGGTTCACAACCTACAGACTAGATGGAGAAGAACCCGACAAGAAACTCCATAGTCTTTAACTCTTTTGTTTCTATCCATGTTATATTTAATATAAATTACAGTAAAATACATCATCAACATCCATTATCATTAAATATAAAAACGAATATCACATTATTATCATTATTACATATGAAAAAGTCATCAGTTTTAATTTAAAGAAATATACTTAGCTTTGTGTCGCAGAGCAGCCCTTTTTACCGACACAACTAACTTAAAACACAATAACTGGTAGCTAACGTTGATTAAAAACTGAATAAGAGTGTTTGGGGCTAAATACATTTCTTAATCATCTTATATATTAAGAAACTACCATTCCCCGTTAGTATTTAATAGTTACAATTAATATAATTTAAGTAATTCTAATCGTTTATGAAATATAAATAATAATATCCCAAATTGGCATCATTTACAATGTTTACAAATT
Source organism: Elymnias hypermnestra (assembly GCA_015832385.1). Taxonomy (NCBI): domain Eukaryota; kingdom Metazoa; phylum Arthropoda; class Insecta; order Lepidoptera; family Nymphalidae; genus Elymnias; species Elymnias hypermnestra. The sequence goes on along the minus strand of JACTOM010000248.1, from coordinate 85,426 downwards.
CACCAATGGAAAGGATATTGTGAAGGCCATTCTTTCTAAGAATACGATTTAGTCAAATGACGAACCGTACCCTTTATTTTAAATGTTATTTTAATTAAATTAATTTATATATACTAACACGTGCGTACATCACTAACAATTGCATACCTATCTCATAACGTCGCTCTGAGGTCAAGTGATAAACGTAAATATAGAATTGAAAACTCGTAAAGATTTGCAAATGGTTTTCATAAAAGACAATTTAATTAATCCATATGACTCATTGGTCTAGTGGCCAGTTTATTTGGTTATAGGCAAGATGTCCTGGGATAATTTGAAGGATACCCGACCTTTGATGGAGAGGTCTACTAAATACCCTTGGGTAGCATACCTCTGCATCTATTAAGTGGCTTCGGGCTCTCCATAGAATGACCACTCACTTTAGTGTCCTCTCAGGATCGCTTCTTAAATAAAAAAATAACAAAAGGGGAATAAGAAAGGCCAGGAAAACTAAAATACAATTCGGGTATTTTGTAATTGAACAAGAATAAAAGAATCCAGATGTCGTTTCAAAAATTATAAATCGTCTAATGACATTTCGTATCCCCGTTCCAAAAGTTAACGAAATTTAAAAATCATCCAATGATATTTCGTATTCCGTTTTAAAAATAATGAAAATTAAAAATCATCTAATGATATTCAGTATCCCCGTTCCAAAAATTAAGAATCATCTAATGACATTTCGTATCCCCGTTCCAAAAATTAAGAATCATCTAATGACATTTCGTATCCCCGTTCGAACAATTTAAAATCATATTTTAAATCGTCGATATTTCGACCCAGTTGCATGGATCGTGGTCACAATTAAAACGTGAAGTTGTGAGTGTTGTATGCCGAAAAATGGTGGGTCTGGTGAAAAATAAAAGGCTTAGACAGAATCTGCCCCTAACAGCATGACACAACCGCCTACAGCAGTTACGTTGTGAAAATCCATGCAATTGGATCGATATATCGACAAAGTTCGGAAACATGTCAATATGTCGATAAACCACGAAAATTTAAGTTCAAAACAATTAATTAAAAATCATCNGTTTGCACCCCCTAGCTGCCCCCGAACGTAATTCCCTTCCAAATTTAACGAAAATTATAAAGCATCTAAAGACATTTCGCATTCCTCTTCTAAAATTAACGAAAATCAAAAATCATCCAATGATATTACGAATTCCCGTTTTAAAAATAACGAAAATTAAAAATAATCTAATGACATTCCGTATCCCCGTTTCAAAAATTTAGAATCATCTAATTACGTTTCTTATCCCCGTTCGAATAAATATAAAGCATCAAATGACATTTCGTATCCCCATTCCAAAAGTTAATGTAATTTAAAAGTCATTCAATGATATTTCCTATCCCCTTTTTAAAAATAAAGAAAATTGATAATCATTTAATGACATTTCATATCACCGTTCCAAAAATTAAGACTCATCTAATGACATTTCGTATCCCCGTTCCAAAAATTAAAAATCATCTAATGACATTTCGTATCCCCGTTTCAAAAATTTATGGAAATGAAAAAGCTTCGATCGTGACGGCTCAGTGTCATTTAATACTCACTAAATACACATGCAAAGAGTTCGTAAACAAGTTTTTACTTTAAAAAAGCACGTAAAGTTGAAATAACGAGTAATGAAACGGGTTTTGTTTCTTATAGTGAATTCGAATAAGCTACGTTAAGGTCGTTCATCTTAATTAGCCGGTTTCTATGTGACGTTGTGTACAGTTCTAGCTTAGTACCAGCTTCGATTCCCGGTTAGAAAAGTGAGCAATTTGCTCATGTTTCTAACTTAGAAACACATACATAACGAAAACTTCAAATACAATTGCCATTTGGTAATTCCTTTCGCTACGTAGACCCTTGTTGAGAGGCCCGATTGACTTGAAGTTTAGCCTACACATTCCTTCTGTGATGTAGCCGCTCACTAATAACGGATACCGTCATATTCTTACATTACGTTAACTTACTTTATGTCATGAGAACTCCAAAACTATTCGTTCAATTGACTTGAAATTTAGCACACATATTCTTTCCGAAACGTAGAGGTTCACGGAGAACGGTTTCCTCCCAACATTCCCATAGAATTGAAATATATAAGCAAAAACCTATTGCTCACTTACACGTCACTAGAGCTCCAAAACTATTCGTTCAATTAACTTGAAATTTAGCATACATATTATTTTTGTAACGTAGACGCTCACTGAGAACGGATTCCCCCATAACCCCAAAGGATCGGAATTTATTAATGAAAATCTATAACTCACTTTACGTCGCGAGAACTCCAAAACCATTTGTTAAATTGACTTGAAATTTAGCATACATATTCCTATCGTGACGTAGACGCTTAGTAAGAACGGATTTTCCCATATTCCGACAGGATTGAAAAATAGAACGACCAATCAGACCAACGTTTACATCATGATATATCCAAAACCATTTATTCAATTGACTTGAAATTTAGCATACATATTATTTTTGCAACGTAGACGCTCACTGAGAACGGTTTCCCCGATAACCCCAAAGGATCGGAATATATTAATGAAAATCTATAACTCTTTTTACGTCGCGAGAACTCCAAAACCATTCGTTAAATTGACTTGAAATTTAGCATACATATTCCTATCGTGACGTAGACGCTTAGTAAGAACGGATTTCCCCATATCTTGTCAGGATTGGAATATATAAGAAAAAAACAATCGCTCACGTACACGTCACGAGAATTCCAAAACCATTCGTTCGATTGACTTGAAATTTGGCATAAATATTCTTTTTGCAAAGTAGACGCTCACTAAGAACGGATTCCCCCATAACCCTAAAGGATCAGAATTTATTAATGAAAATCTATAACTCACTTTACGTCGCGAGAACTCCAAAACCATTCGTTCAATTGACTTGAAATTTAGCAAACAGATTGTTTTGGTGACGTAGACCCTCATAAGGAACGGATTTCTATATATTCTCACAGAATAGGGAAATAAGCAGATCGCACCGAGGAAGGAAAGTATATTATTAAAAACACCAATAATTGCGCAAGCACACAATATTTTCCTTATACACAAATACTTTGTTGATTTTAGTTCACGTCTGCGAGGGGACGCTTGCGGACCGATCTCGTCGAAGTTTACCTCGTTTACATTAAAAAATGTTGAAAAGGTGAGGGTTTTTTGGTGTTAATTAATAAAATAAATCATAATTCATAATTAAATAGTGTTACATTTGTAAAACGGTTTACTGTTTAATCTATTTTTGCAATTGAACCCCGACCTTATCATACGGCTAACTGGAAATACCGTAAGTACGTATTTAATAGGAAAAAAACCCGCCTTTCAAGTGACGATAGTGCGAAGCTTTAATTCGCAGCTATATGTGTTATAATTGTCAAAACTGTTTGTATGTCTGTTACGTTTTAAGGCTAAAACTGCTTAAATAATTTTCATGACTTTTTTATAGATATAGATGTAATTTTGATGACTTCTTTATTGAGATTTTGAAGCGGACGTAGGTTTGGATGTTGTCCCAATAGTATATATGTAAGAAGGTTTAATAATGGATAGAACATAATCTCAGTCTGTCAGTTTGCATGTAACCTTTTAATGCCTAAACTGCTGTACTCATATTGATGACTTTTTAATAGATATAGATGTATTTTGATGCCTTCTTTATAGAGATTTTGAAGCGGACGTAAGTTTGAATGTTGTCCCAATAACATATATGTAAGAAGGTTTAATAATGGATGGGAAATAAACTCTGTCAGTCAGTTTGTATGTTACCTTTTAATGCCTAAACTGCTGAACTCATATTGATGACTTTTTAATACATATAGATGTATTTTTGATGCCTTCTTTATAGAGATTTTGAAGCGGACGTAGGTTTGGATGTTGTCCTAATAATATATATGTAAGAAGGTTTAATAATGGATAGCACATAATCTCAGTCTGTCAGTTTGTATGTTACCTTTTAATGCCTAAACTGCTGTACTCATATTGATGACTTTTTAATACATATAGATGTATTTTTGAAACGATTTTGATGACTTCTTTATTGAGATTTTGAATCGGACGTAGGTTTGAATGTTGTCCCAATAATATATATGTTAAGGGGTTTATTAATAGACAAAATGTAAACTCTGTCGGTCAGTTTGTACATTACATTTTGGGCCGTAAACCGATAAACTAATTTTGATGATTTTTTCATAGATATAGATGTAGTTTTGAAACGGACGTAGGCTTTATTTTGTCCCACTAATATATATGTTAAGGGGCTTAGAAATACATAAAAAGTAAACTCTGTCTATCAGTTTGTCCATTTCATTTTAAGCCCTTTACTGCTAAACTAATTTTGATGAGCTCTTTTACAGAGATTTTGAAGCGGACGTAGGTTTTATTTTATTCCCATAATATATACGTTAAGGGGTTTATTAATAGATAAAAAAGTAAACTCTCTCTGTAAGTTTAAATTACATTTTGAGCTCTAAACTGCTAAACTAATTTTGATGACTTTTTTAGAGATACAGTAGGAGTTTTGAAGTGGACATAGGCTTTAATTTTTTCCTAATAATATATGAGTAAAGGGGTTTAATAATAATAAAAATAAACTCTATCTGTCAGTTTGTATATCAAATTTTAAAGCCTAAACTGCTGAACTGATTTTGATGACTTTTTTAGAGATACAGTAGGAGTTTTGAAGTGGACATAGGCTTAAATTTTGTTTTAATGATATAGTATAAGTAAAGGGGTTTAATAGTGACACAAGTAAACTCTATCTGTCAGTTTGTATATCACGTTATAAAGCCAAAACTGCTGAACTGATTTTGATGACTTTTTTGAGATGCAGTAGGAGTTTTGAAGTGGACATAGGCTTTAATTTTTTCCTAATAATATATGAGTAAAGGGGTTTAATAATAATACAAATAAACTCTATCTGTCAGTTTGTATATCACGTTTTAAAGCCAAAACTGCTGAACTAATTTTGATGACTTTTTAGAGATGCAGTAGGAGTTTTGAAGTGGACATAGGCTTTAATTTTTTCCTAATAATATATGAGTAAAGGGGTTTAATAATAATACAAATAAACTCTATCTGTCAGTTTGTATATCANAAACATGGTCATGGAAAGGATTCGGAGTTTGGGTTTAGAGGTATCCATCACTAAGACCGAGTGCATGCTCTTTCACGGACCTCGGAGGGGACCTCCACGTGGGGCGGCTCTAACACTGGATGGTACGGTGGTGCGATTAAAAGCCCAGATGAAGTATCTGGGCTTAATGCTAGATGGTCGGTGGGGATTTCGTGCACACTTTACATGGCTTGTCCCACGACTCATCAATGCCGCTTCAGCACTTGGAAGGTTAATGCCTAATGTGAGGGGTCCAGGATCGCTCTGCCGTCGACTTTATGCCGGTATATTGTCTAGTATGGCCTTGTACGGTGCACCCGTGTGGGCCAATGCTCTAACTGCTTCGAACAAAGCTCTCCTGCGTAGAGCGCAGAAGGTAATAGCAGTTAGAGTAATACGGGGATACCGTACGATTTCTTGGACGGCGGCGACTCTCTTGGCGGGCGACCCCCCTTGGGAGCTGCGGGCGGAAGTCCTTGCAGTCGCCTATCAGTGCAGGGTAGCTACAAGGGCTCCCAGAGGTGCTGACTCCTACGATGACCAGATACGGAGGATCAGGGCTCTCGCCGACAGAGCTCTGATCGAAAAATGGAGGGAATATCTTGGGTCTCCAACTGCGGGTATAGCCACGGTGGAGGCGATCCGACCTCACCTGGACAATTGGCTCACCAGGAGGCACGGATCTCTTTCATACCGTCTGGTGCAGGTGCTTGCCGGTCATGGTTGCTTCGGCAAGTACTTGCACCAGGTCGTTGGCTGTGAGGAAACGCCCGCCTGTCATGAGTGTGGTGCTCCTGTAGATACGGCGCACCATACCATGGCGGAGTGTCCAGCGTGGGCACCCCAGCGGCATATATTGTTGTCGCTGGTTAGAGGAGATCTTTCACTGGAGAGCATAATTGAGGTAATGCTCTCCAGTGAAGTTGGGTGGAGGGCGGTTGCCTTCTTTTGCGAGACCGTCATCTCGTTGAAGGAGGCAAATGGGAGGATACGGGAGCAAGAGGCTGGAGCTTTCCCTCGCCGTCGGAGGAGGCTTGGTGGCAGAAGTCGCACTTATGCACTTCATGCCTCACTCTATTGAGTGGTAGAACTTCATAGTCGGTACCATCCGGGTCACTAGAGTGGAATGCAGTTAGGGAACCTCTAGTGATCTCACTCATGGATGGGGAGGGATCCGCTGGGTTTTAGTGGGTATTCTGTTATCGGTGAGTCCCACACTCCCGATGGAATTAAGCTTTCATCGGGGTGCGTAAAGGCATTTCCCAGCGCAAAAAAAAAAAAAACTTATACATAGCGATCTCTCGGTATAACGAACAAAAGTTGCAATAATAAGACGTGTAATCATCTAAGTTAATGCATTGTATTGCACTTTGAGTATACAAGGTGTTAGGAGAACGTTCCCAAAAACGAATACAGATGATAGTACTAATGACATCTTTCATGATGGGACGGAAAATTCCGATCCGGATTTAAAAAAAATCAAGTGTAATTTTTTGGTGGACCAAAGTGGAATTAAGCCAGGGGTCGTCAACCTGCGGCTCAGGGGCCGCTGGTTGGCTAGCCCTGATCGATTAAGCAATGGCCCCGAAAAAATCCACTTTGTGAAATAAATGGACTTTAAGCCAGGGGTCGTACACGTGGGACTCGCGTGCTGCTAGTTGGCAACCCCTGATCTATGAAGAAACAACACAGAATAAATCCGCTCTGATGTAAGAGGACTTTAAGCCAGGGGTCGTCTACCTGTGGCTCAGGGGCCGCTAGTTGGCTAGCTAGCCCTGATCTATTAAATAACGACCCCGAAAAAATCCACTTTGTGTAGTAAGTGGACTCTAAGCCAGGGGTCGTCAACTTGCGGCTGAGGGGTCGCTAGTTGGCTAGCGCTGATCTAATAAACAACAGCAGAGAATAAATCCACTCTGATGTAAGACGACTTTAAGCCAGGGGTCGTCAACCTGCGGCTCAGGGGCCGCTAGTTGGCTAGCTAGCCCTGATCTAATAAACAACAACACAGAATATATCCACTGTGATGTAAGTGGACTATAAGCCAGGGGTCGTCAACCTGCGACCCTTGGGCTACCAGTTGTCTACTCCTGATCTATTAAACAACAACCCTGAATAAATCCACTTTGTGAAATAATTGTACTGAAGCCAGGGGTCGTAAACCTGCGACCCGTGGGCTACTAGTTGGCTACCCCTGATCTATTAAACAACGACCCTGAATAAATCCACTTTGTGAAATACATGTACATTAACCCAGGGGTTGTCAACTCCTAGTTGGCTACACCTGATCTAAGCATGGCGCAAAGAAGAAAAACCGATAATATAAAATAGTATGTATATTTCTGTCTCACTCTTTGCCGGCTTCATCCTACACATTTTTGTATTTGTGTCTCTTACCTGTCCTTTTTTTCCGATCCGGTATCATATCACAACGATTCTAAAGAAGTTTCACTTCAAAAACATATTTTGATACATGCCAGGGCCTGTAGACAACGTTACTTTCGAAGATTGCTAACGCTCAAAAAATGTATGGAAATGACGTTTCAAATTGAAACTAATCGAAAAATTAAACGTCATTTCCATACATTTTTAAACGTTAGCAATATTCGAAAGTGACTTGTCTACTGGCCCTGAGCCTCTAGATAAGTTACTTTCGAAGATTGCTAACGCTCAAAAAATGTATGGGAATGACGTTTCAAATCGAAACTAATCGAAAAATTAAACGTCATTCCCATACATTTTTAAGCGTTAGCATGCTTCGAAAGTGACTTGTCTAAGATTTTTCTAAAGGTGTCTCAGTGGACTGTGTTGGGTTTTAGTTTTTAGGAGTCTTATGTTCTTGAGGGTTGGGTTCTTCAATATTCACAACTGTAGTCTTCAGTGTTCTCTGGTTAGGACCAAAACTGTGGGTTAGAAAGCCTTCTTTTCGGTGGCAACATGGTCTTTAGATATCAAGATGCTAATTAAGAGCAAGACTCGTGTATATTATCTATAGCTTTAATACAATTACTTGCAGATAGCGTGAATGATATAGTCAAATGGGTCACCAACGAAATCCAATCTAATTTAAGAAGAAATGTAACGAATTCAAATAGACTTAATTTAAATCCAACAAACGTTGGTAAGTAATTTTTAAACTGATATATTTAAACAGACTGTACATACATACATAGCATCACGCCTCATCCCCATAGGGGTAGGCAGAGACCACGTCCTTCCACTTGCCACGATCCTTGCATATCTCCTTCGCTTCTTTCATTCTCATTAAACCTTTCATACAAGTTCGGCGGTTTAGAGTACTCTTGACCTGGCCGTTATTTAAAATGTCCTGGATTTGGTCCAGGAACGTTCGCCTTGGTCTTCCCCTTCCAACTTTCGCATTCACTCTTGACTCATAAATCCTTTTTGTCAGTCTCCTTTCATTCATTCTCTCTACATGCCCAAACCATCTAAGCATACCTTTCTCAATTTTAGTCACTACGTCTTCTTTTATACCACAACGTTCTCTTATCACACTATTTCTTACTCTGTCACTCAGTTTTAATCCACTCATGCTTCTCAACGCTCTCATCTCTACCGCATTTATTTTACTTTTGTGATTCTTCTGCCATACCCAACTTTCACTACCATACATAAGTGTTGGCACCAACACTCCAGCATGCACTGCCAGTCTAGCCCTTTGAGACACTATCTGGCTATTCATAAAGGCGTGCAGAGCACCATTTACCATATTCCCTGCATTTACTCTCCTTTCAATATCACTTTCACATGTTACATCTTTTGTAAATTTTGATCCCAAGTATACAAATTCTTTCACCTCTTCCACTTGTTCCCCATCCATCAAAATATTGCCAGTCATCATAGATTCATCTCTTTCAAAAAGCATAACAAAAACAGACTGTACATTGTCTTGTTATTGAATGAAAGTGATTGAAACTAGACACGAAGCCTCCAATATTTTAAGACCTAGACAAATTAGAAAATTCAAAATCTTACATTTGTTTTAACGTGATGTTATATAGCCTGTAGCCTACCTAGACAAATGGGCTATCGAACACTAAAAGATGTTTCTTATCACTACGCTTTTTACCCCAAAACTCTTACTCTTCTGCAAAGTGTCTTTGGATTTAACCATTAATAACGGTGTGAACTTTTTACAGATATCAAAGACAAAGGCATTACAATACCAGCGCAAACTGTAACCAAAAATAATAACAAAAGTCCAGATACTCAACCTCAATGCAAGTATTTAAAAGAAAAGCTTTCATTATTCCTTTAGATAGACGTGTATTTGTGACACGCACCGATATCTTCAAAACATTTGTGATAAGCACCAATTTTTCATAACATTTATGACACGCACCAATATACCTAATATCATTTGTGACTCGCACCAATATACTTAATATCATTTGTGACTCGCACCAATATGCTTATAGCATTTGTATTACGCACCAATTTCCTCATAACATTTGTAACTCGCACCAATATGCTTATAACATTTGTATTACGCACCAATTTCCTCAAAACATTTGTGACACGCACCAATATGCTCATAACATTTGTGACACGCACCAATATGCTCATAACATTTGTGACTCGCACCAATATGCTGATAACATTTGTGACACGCACCAATATACTTAATATCATTTGTAACTCGCACCAATATGCTTATAACATTTGTGACACGCACCAATATACTTAATATCATTTGTGACTCGCACCAATATGTTCGTAACATTTGTGGCACGCACCAATATACTTAATGTCATTTGTGACTCGCACCAATATGCTTATATCATTTGTGGTGATGATGCAGTTTTAAGATGAAAGCGCCCTAACATGGTAAAAGGTAAATTTATTTTACGCGGTGTCTATATACAAACTTCTCTTTGCTGGTAGAGTGGTAATTAGTCACGGCCGAAGCCTCCCACCGATCCAGATTCAAACAAGTAGCTCTGCAAGTGAAGCTTATCAGTTAGTTCTTCTATTGAAGGGTGTTTTTAAAACTCTTCTCTAATAATTTGAAATTATAATGAAAAATTCTATTTTTTAGCGAAAACCTGTACTTTACCGACAGGAGAAAGTGGAGTCTGTGTGATTTACTACATGTGTGACTCGAAATCAAATGTGATAGATGATGGTTACGGAATAATTGACATACGGTTAGTAAGTTTTCCAGTTTCCAGATATATATAGAACGATTCAAGAGGAACGACGAGAATTTTAAAGATTTGCATAGTGATATCGTTACAAATATATTGTGCGCTTAAATCGCAAACGCTGACTAAACCTTACGAGATAGATGAAATTAATGTACTACGAAATTGTATATCATAAAACGATCTACATTAAAGTCTTAAATAGTACATTTATCTCTAAAGGATAACCCATAGTGACCATTTTTATCATTTACATATTACAAAAAATATGTGTTATTTACCAAGCTGTTTTATACAATACAATATATTCGTTACCCAATTAAATACATTGCATATATTGTAAATTTCATGTAGATCAAAACTGTCTTTAACAGTATTTCACTAAAACGGATATCTTAGGAGATAACAGAGAAGATATGGCGTGACACTTCTCTTGCCAGATTAACTTCAGTCAGTTGCCAACCAGTCAGCAATAAAAAGAACTCTTTAACCAACATGATTACAAATTGACAAACTCTTGTAATATGAAGTAAAATGTTAATTTATTATGTACACAAATAAGTTATTGGTTAAGTAGTCTTGTTGGGTTACAGACATGAGGTCCTGGGTTCTAAATTCTCAGTATTCGCCCTCTGTTGTATAGTTGGCGGAGTGCTCCACCCTCGTGCTTCGTTAAGCACGTATAGCTTTCGTTACTGCCCTTAATCTCTCCCCATCACATCTCGTTATGAGAGTGAAGACTGCACTCGTATTAGCACATGTACTTGAGTGAGGAGACCTGTGCCTGAAGGAGGAAGGTAGAGGAGAGCTGCTACATTGTTTATACTTATTTCCAGGTTTTCAAACGAGCCTTGCGACCACTACCTACAAATATGCTGCAGTCTGAAACAAAATACATCAGGAGATGCTTCGGATACATCGCCATCACCTCCGGATCATCATACAATGAAGGAGGATAAGCCAAACCTGCAAATAGATACACAGGATAAACCGGCTCCTGAATATTTACCAAAGCCATGTATGTATATTTATTAACTCAATCGTGGAACTATGTGTGTTTTATATAACGGAGGACGTTTGATCACAGTTTATACTTCTGCAGGATCATCGTTCCCATGTTTTTAAGATAGTAAGTAATAAGTAGCTCTTTAATGTCATCAATCGTACAATTAAATAATATAAGAAAAAACTATATTTGATGATTCAAAAGTGCTATAAAGCTCTAGTTGAATAAAGATATTTTAAATTTGACACTGATTGGTGCGTGTCACAAATGTTATGACAATATTGGAGCGTGTCACAAATGTTATGAGCATATTGATGCGTGTCACAAATGTTATGAGCATATTGATGCGTGTCACTAATGTTATGAGGATATTGGTGCGTGTCACTAATGTTATGAGGATATTGGTGCGTAACCTAATGTATAAAAGTAGATAAGTAGCAGCTCATTAACGTCCCACTGCTGGACTCAGACCTCCTAACTCATATGGTACCCACCACGATTAACTGTGGTTTGGCAGATTATCGCATTTATATAGGAAAATAATCAATATGTTTGTTCCAGTGTCATCGACATCTGCTTGCGGTTGGAACAATCCGGACTTATTTGTACTAAAAAAGTCTTCCGAAAAAGCTCCTGAAGGCTTTTACGCAAATTTTGGAGAGTTCCCGTGGATGGTGGCTCTTTTGAAGTGAGTATAACCAATGCTAATAAGAGACACACGTGACTAATGATATGTTATGCGTTTAAATCTTTTTGGTAGGTTTTTTGAGGTAATTTATTAAAATGGCTCAGAAGTTTAATTGAAAGATGATTTTTGATTTAAATAGGAAATCTTCATCAGACGTCTGGGCCCAGAACGACTATTTAGGCGGTGGTACCCTCATACATCCACAAGTCGTGATAACAGTGGCGCATAAGCTCGACCTAAAAGTCACAGCAGAAGAGGTCAGTACAAATAACTGTTAGATTTTTAGCTTATTTCCAGTAATTGTTAGCTTAATCATTATTTTTTTTTGAAGTAGCTGTTAGCACTACTGGCTATTGTGACGAGCGCAGAAGCACCGCCGAGGATGGGCTCGTAGAAGAGCCTTACTGCGTCGTGAGGGAAACGTTGCCCTAACTAGCTAGCTCGGACCTAGGCGTTGAGCAACGTTGCTGCTGCTAAAAAGGGACAATTGACGCCAATTAGTCTACTGCTGGGGGCCGCGGCCGGGGTGGGTCAGATAGTGCGGACCTCGTCTTTGCCGGCGAAGATACTGTCTAGTGGGCGTCGTCAATCTTAATCTGGTCGTGTGGTTCATCAAGGGCGTGTTTGGGCCGCCTCTTCCTAGCTGGAATGTTTAGTTTAATCCCATAAAAGAAGAAGTTTATAATGAGAGGGTTGGGGTGACTGATGGCTCTCTTGAAGTAGTCTGCAGAGAGCGTTTTAAAATGACCATTGACCATTGTGAGGTCGAGATCTCTGTGGAGATAGATGTTGCGCATGAACCAGCGGGCGTCCGTAGATATGCGCATGCATTTGTTCTGCAGCGTCTGGTCTCGTTCCAGCCATCCAGATTACAGGAACGTAAGCGAACACTACGCTCGCATAAAAGAATATGGGGCGGAAGCAAGTTTGTAGAGTGTCATTTTGTGGCGCAGTGACAATTTACTCTTCTTGCAGATCATAGGATAAAGACGACCTAGGAAAAACGCTGCCCTGCCACGAAAAATACGAATGGGTTCTGCGAAAGCCAAACTGATGGCAGGAGTCTCTTGGCCTCTACCACTGCCTTGAGTCTCTTTTAGTATTATTCTCTAATACACTTTTGTAATGGTGTTGAGTAAACTGGTGGGTCGATAGTTGCTCTGTAGTGTGGGGGGTTTACCCGGTTTGTGAATTTCTATGACGGTAGCATTTTTCCACTCGTCAGGGAATGAGCAGGCTGCAAGAAAGGCATTAAATTAAAGTACCAGGAAGTACATGAACTGCTCGGGTAGGCGTTTGAGCATCATGTTAGGGATGCCATCGGGGCCCGGTGCTGTCCGCACATGGAGTGTCCTAATGACTGCATGCACTTCATGGAAGGTCGTGGCTTCTAAGGGCTCACTCGTAGAGGTCGCGGTAGTTAATCTACTGAGTGCGTTGTCTATTAGTTCGACTTGGTCTGGGTCTATGCTAGTAGTGTTAGGCGAGCACTGTGACTGGAGGCTGTCGGTTAGATACTCAGCCTTATGAAAATTGTAAAAGGCGGGTGTCTGATTGGGACAGTCGTCGGGCGGCATAGATGCAGCGCCTTCGGCTTTCACATTCCTCGTCAGCTTTTAGTATGCCTGATGCGTATGATGATGGGTTACATTAATGCCTTTTCATTAGGAATCCCTACTTTTTTTTTTGAGAATTTAATATAGCTCATGTCGCTTAATGAAAATGCAGCTCCAGAACGGTGAAAAAAATTTTGAAATCGCAGATAATTATTGCAGATATTAATAGATATTAATAAATATTAATTGCAGATAAAATGCCGCGCTGGTGAGTGGGATACGCAAACAGAAGACGAGCAATATGCCCACCAGGAACAGGATGTTCGTAAAATTGTGACACATGTTGAATTTTATAGGAGTAAGTTGAGGGGGAATTTACCCCATCCGAAATACAGTTCCTTTCTCGACCTGTCTAAGGCTTTTGATCACGTCTCATATAAAATAATATTGAAAAAGTTATAAGGTCTAAACAATCTTTAAACAAGCCTCATGAATTATGAAATAGATGTTATAGAAATTTGATTACTTATTGCATTAATGGGCAGATTGTCTACATATACTCTGGTATGCGGGGTTGTACAAGGTGGCCTAAATTCACCTGGGTTATTTAATCTTTATATAAATGGTTTGATAGAGGCACTTAGTAGCATGCATTGGATTTGGATGTCAAATAGATAATATCGGCTTAGTTAACCTAAGTTATAATGATAACACACAATCATAACGTGATGTTGTGTTTTTTACAGCGTCAGCCTACAATGATGTTTCCCTATTGTTTCTGAAGAAGCCCTTCATCATAGACATGGCTCCTCAAATGGGCATTGGATGTTTAGCCAATAGCCTGCCACCAGAAGGCACTGAATGCTTCAGTATGGGATGGGGAAAGAACTTTAAGGACAAAATATTCGTAAACATATTAAAAAAGGTGAGTACTTTCCCTGTACGTGTCAACTAAAATGCAGGAAAGTTTTGTTCGAGTATGGTCCATTTTAACGATGTAAATAGAGCTTGTTAATTAATATCAAACATCAATGTCTATTTTCTGAAGAATTTTACGTTCTAGATGGAAATAAAACTGTAAATAAAACTCTATCTAAGACCACAGTCAAGCAATAACATAGACTGTTACTGACGATTCAAAATTGTTTTTAAGCCTACTTGACTACTTTGCTTTTATTTATCTACAGGTTCCGCTGGCTTTAGTGGGTCATGACCACTGTCAGACATTGCTACGAAAAACAAGGTTGCGTGAATACTTTGTACTGCACGAGTCACTGACTTGCGCTGGTGGAGAAGAATTTGTTGACACTTGTCAGGGTGATGGTGGGTCATCTCTCGTGTGCCCTGTGGTAAGTTAAGCAAACTATACATATCTGTTTCTACGTGATAGACAAGAATTATTTTATGAATTTTCATGTGGTTTTCCCCAATTATTCATAAAAATACAATGTTTTTTATCGATGAATTATATTTACGCAAATACTTATATAAAATACGGGTAGACATAAATAGGTACAGATATTTAAGTTATAAGCATGATATTTAAAATGACCATGAATTGACAAATATTGTGAAAAAGTGTGATTCCTAATACCAAAACTAAGTAGCTCTGAAAAGAACTTTTTAAGTGACGCATAGAAATGTGTTCAAATAACTCGAAATATTCAATGTCGCCTGCGTCCACTCCATAAGGTAACCTAGTTCATAATGGTGTACCCCCTTCTCCCGCACTGCCCCTCTCTCGTCGAGTTAGTTACTCGATGCGCTGCGTGGCGGCCGCCGCCGGCATGTTTTTTTATTTTAATTTCATGATATCTTTTGAATGGAATATCCGATTTCAATAATTCAATAAGTAATCATCAGGTATTGAGACAGTCTTGAACATTAAATTATTTATTTTTCTTAAAAATTTATAAATGGTATGGATAACACGGTCTGATATTGATCGGCATTTCTATCTACACTCTACTTACATTTTTTTGTCCTATCATTACTACTCTTCACAGCGTATGCGATGAAAGACATTTTATGGCTAATTTTTTTACACCTTCGGTTGGTTTTAATAGGAATTTCTAAAGATTTCTATAGAAATCTATTACTAAATATAGCCTATGTCACTCAGTGATAATGTAGCTTTCTAATTAAAAAAGAATTATTAAAATCGGTCCAGTACTTTTTGAGTTTATTCGTTACATACAAAAATATAAATCTTTATTCTTCTTCTTCTTCTTCTTTGATTTATGGCTCTTTATACTGCTTTATATTAATAGCAGTAATTCTGCCAATGTCGGCGTAGTGGAGAAGACAGCATGAATGAGGTTATATCAATTGATTATTATTTGGAAGTAGAAGTGACTTTTCGAAGAGATTGTTCAGTTGCCATATTATACAAGCAAGACAAACACATCAACGCTACAAACAAAACAAAACAAACATTAGAATAGACTACAGACATTATCAAGTAAATTGTTAGTGATACAAGTATATATCCATATACCATAGTATATAGGTTATTTGATCAGACTTAACCAACAAACTTCTTTATAGTATTACTGTAGATATATGCGTATTTGTCAATCTGACAATTGTGTCATAAGATTTCCCTCACATACTAACCTCCTCCTGGCTATAACAAATACCATAACGAAAGTATTATCTAAGTTGTGGACGCGTGACGCCGTATAGAAATAATAACTATTTTTTATATATATAGATTATAGCTACAACTCGTTTTTTATCTCTGATAATAGAACATTAATACTGTCCAAACTTATAATTTAAATTAATTCTAGACAACCTTAAGGAGAAGGAAATTGTGCTAAAGTAAATACGAGGTGCATAAAGAAACCACAAATACTAACATCAAACAGAGTATACTGACTGATCAATGTTTTAATGGATATAATTAATACTACTTACGCTTGGAATTTCCCGTTACCGTCAGCAATCGTAATGAAATAGGCCTGAAATAGTTTAAAATAAAATTTTGCTAATAAATGTCAAAACTCTAAAAGTTTTCCCGCCATATTTTTCTATGCCACAGATCATGTAATAGATACACGTATCAGTGAAATGTAGAGATAATCTATATAAACAAATATTGTAAAGAGGTAATATATGTTTTTTTGAATATGTTTGTAGTGCATTCACAGAAAAACTACTAGACCGATTTCAAAAAATTTTTCACCATTAGAAAGCTGCATTTTCACTGCTATATTATTTTCTAAAAAAAAAATAGGGATACCTAATAAAAATGCATTATAACCCAAGGTGTTAAAAAAATTGGCACAAAAAATATTGTGGAACGTATTAATATCTACAGAAATGTCCACGATACCATACTGCTGTAGTTATGCCACTATAACAACTTTTTTATATTTTAAAAGAAAATTAAAGTGCCGACAATAATCAAACCATAATATTCGTACTATTCTATTAACTCCTATCCTATTAAATGTTTTATTAAAGAACGTTTCAATACCTGTAAAAAACTATTCAAATTTTTAAATTCGGCTATTCCATTCAAAAGATATAACGAATTATAAAATGTTAATCTAAAGATATCTTATCATCTATTTATACGACTTGTACCATGTTTAAAGGAATTAATTGATTGTGCACGTTTTATATTCACTGGTAGTATTATAAACAGAAATACAAAAAAACAATCTACTTATTTATTATTTTAATTAATGTATGTTTGCAGTCAAAACGTGGTGGTAAAACCCGGTATGCTGTTGTCGGAATGGTGGCATATGGTATAGAGTGCGGCAAAAAGGACTCACCAGGGGTTTACGTCAATATACCACATTTATACAACTGGGTGAACCAGAAGATGGAGAAGGAAGGATTCGGAACAGACACCTACACTTTATAATATATATTTTATGAGAACTTCTTTTCAATAATATATTTATTACAACCTTTTTTGCATTACCTTACTGTTGTTTTTACCTGTTACCAGTTGTCAATATGTCAATATTTGATAATATCCGTTTTAAATAAACACGAGATAAATAAAAGAATAATAAATTAATTGAAACTCATTTTGAGATAATATTTATGTTAATAAATATAGCCTGTATTTATTTATTAATTATATAACTTACCTATATAATTAATAAATAATTAAAATATCATATTTTATACATAAATAAATTATATAAATGTCGTAGAAAGAGAACGAAGAAGAACAGGCATAGGGTTCCCCTCAGATGTCGTCATTAGTGGGGTCCATAATTCAACCTCCAAATTATTGTGATATTTAAATATTGCTTAAATAGTGAAAAGTTCATCTTCATATTAAATTAAATATTTCATGATATTTCTAATGCTTTAATCGTCAATTCTTTCATTGTGTTTATAAATATTAACTACACTAGTCTTGCCACTTAAGTGCTATTGTGGTAAGTTGTTTTAGCAATTATATTCAGCTTACAGCTGGATAAACCGTCCCTTCTATGAGATAGATCTCGTTATATATTATCTATATACTATATTTATAACTCGGCTTAGTTTCACCCTACATAGTTTTCATCTTACATATAAAATTCTCATGTCACAGTTTTCGTACCTATACTCCTCCGAAACGGCTGTACCGATTCGTACCATATTTTATATGCGTATTCAGTAGGTCTGAGAATCGGCTACTATCTATTTTTCATGCCCCTAAGTGATAAAGGTTGTTCACCCCTAAATTTTTTTTTAAATTTTGGGACGAAATTATTATTTTTTCGTGATACAGCATACGAAAATACATACAACCCTAAATTTTCACCTTTCTTTCACGAACCCATATTTTTAATAGCGATAATAGTAATTATATGGCAAAACAACGTTTGCTGGGTGAGCTAGTTTTTAATATAAAAGTAATATTTACTAACAGTTATCTAACCCAGTATATAATTGAAGTAATAAATATAACACAAATACCAATAATATTGACACTAATTTAAAATTAACATATATCAATTTTGAATAAAGTTAAATTGTAATTTAAATTAAATAATGTTCATACTTAATCTATGGTTTCTTCTTTTCTATCAATTATATTTTTATAATATACTCTGTGCTAGTACCTCTACATTTTTATTTGATCTGTGATACAGGATTCCATACTTAGATGCTTTCCCCTGAAATTTAGGGTAAATAAATAAAATGGAAGATATTTTACGAACTTTGTAATCTTCATTCAAAGAAACATCAATTCTCACAGTACCATTACAAAGATGTTTGGCCTTGATTCCAGTTGAACATGAAAGTTAAGCAGGTTGTTTTACCTACAAAAACTACATTAAAAGGAGTAACCGTTGAGTATCTTACTGGTTTCTTCTCAGCGGTGTTAAACCGGTGTTAAATTTGTTACCAACGGACAAACTAATGACGATTCAGAAGGTGGTTTTTGGGCTAACTTGATTGTAGAATATCTTCATTTTTAACAGACAAAAAAAAGGAGGAGGTTATCAATTCGCCTGTATTTTTTTTTATGTTTGTTACCTCATATCTTCTGACTGTGTGGACCGATCTTAATGATTTTTTTATATGAAAGGTGGTGCTCATTATAAGGTTCCAGTTTTTTAAATCCAGTTCTGATGATGGCATCCATGAGAAAACCGGATAAGTCTTAAATTTGCATTAAGCATGTGCGCGACAAATGGACGGATAACTTAAGATCATACCAACCGATTTCGATGATTCTTTTTTTTAATGGAAAGGATATACTTCAAGGATCGTTTTGGTGATAGTTTGGTTAGGTTCTGATGATGGAATCCATGACAAAATGACGGAACTCTTCAATTTTTAGGAGCAAATGAACGATACTCGGCAGAATCTTCTACAGGCTATCCAGATATTTGAGCCGCCTAACGTAACTTCGGTATGGTCAAGTGCTAGTCGTAGTTAAATATGAAGAACAATGGATCTCCTCAACGGCTTACAATAAGGGTGCGGCTTATGGCAGAAAATATAACCGTTTGTAACCAAATAGCAATGAGCTTACGTTTGTTGCCGCATTGCGATATTTATAAGGTGTATTATGTATAAAGCGATGGTAGCCGGAGCAACACGTCTTTAGGTGTACATATTGAGACAAATTTGTTAGTTTTCTTTCAGATTCACTAAAAAATAAATAAAAATTTTAACAATAAAAGAACCATCTTGAAAACAAACTCTAAAAAAAAAAGAATACGAAAAACGCTTACAAAGAATAAGCAATTATTTCTTACTTTTTAGAGCATATTAATATAATTGTAAGTTTGTTGTGAATGCGGTTCTTTTTTTGTTAAAATTTTAATTTATTGATAGCAGTTTTTAGCGACTCCTATCAAATATTCAACATATATACTTTAGTATAATATAATCAGATAATTGATATTATTGTCTATCTATTAAAATTATTTAAAATATGATCTGATTCATATTACATCGAAATGGTGGCTCTTAAAAATTTAGAACGTTTAAATATTATCAGTCCACTGTACATACTTGAAAACTCGCCCTAACGGGGATCGAATCCGGGATTTCTAGTAACAAAGTGAGTACTCCAACCACTGCGCAAGGGAGGATGTCAAATACAATGTAATACTAAGCGGGGACCTGAATAAATTGCTGTAACCTAAATAGAATAAATTAAAATCACATTGTCATCGTGATGATAAAATAGTAACACCCGACTGTTCTTCTCATACCAACATCATGTATATGAAAAATAGTATGAAAATAATATAAGTCAATAATTTGATATAAAAATATTGCACATTTTTTAGTGTTGCCAAATAATTGCTTTGTTGTTAGTTGTATTAAATTTGTTTTAAGGAGAAATATGTTTTGAAGATTGCAACACTGATAGGACGCAGCGGCCAGCTTGTTAGATGGCGCCATTTTGATACATTTTTTCATTTGCAAACGTAACACACAGTATACTCCGTGCATATTTCGAAATGAAATTAAACATTACATATCAAGTGTCTTCAAAGAAACCGCAGGAAATGTATCTAACAAGTCGTGTTATTTACACAGTTAAGAAGATTCGACGAAAATCATTATGAGCATACTAAAGGAAACAAGAAGTTGTGTTTCTTAAGACTCAAGTCTTTATGGATAACAGTTATGAGGTAGTGAAAGCAACACCAACATCAGCATAAACCAAAGAATGCAGACTATCATCTTACGCTTTATATGTGATTTAGGTTTGTTACCAATAGCGATATTATGACCATCCATCATAAATGAACACGAACAAGGAAGAAAGATAGTATTCCAAAAACTACCAGCAATGACTGGAAATGTATCTAAATAACTTGGCACTACTGCTGAAAAGACAGGATTAATCCACACGACTCAAGACTCGGCACGGCATCCTGAGACTAGAAGAGTGTAGCCTCATTGCATAAAGAGGAGAGTCTTCAATGGAAGACATTTACAAAGACAACTTCGTACAACACATCTGTTTACAATCTTCAGATTGCAGATGATAAAAAAGGAAAAAAAATGTGACTTCCAAATTTATAATCTCTCATACTTAATAAGATAAATAAAGACAGAGTACTTGATCATTACCTGATACAACTCTGGAGGAATATATGATGAAATGACAGAATTATGTAAAAGCTTACATCGGCTGGGCAGACTCACTCATATGAGGGTTTTTAGAGCATAGACCCACTATATTCCTTCACAGGGGATGGTGGGTGTAGTATATAAGAAGAACACTCATAATCAGATGTAAGGTTAATCCACCATGACCAGAGAGATAATGGGCAAAAAAGGATATTATAAATAATAAACAATTATCTACTAGCAACAGGATGTTATAAAATGTCCTAAAATTCACAAAGTATAAAGGAATTACTGATGATGACTTCAATATGGGCTATATATTTTGTTGTTGCACCAACCAACATATACTGCTGGATATAGGTGTCAATTAATGATGCCCACAAGACCTGATATTGTGCCACAAGGTTCCAGCTTCAAGGCCAGCTTTATATTTATTAGTCCAGCATACTGCCTTCTGGTGTGAGATCTTGATTGCATTAACAGTCTCTAATGTCTATATATTCCATGTCTACATCATGGTCCCTTCAGTTTTGTCTTTCATAAGACTATTTTGGTGACTGGTTCCTCTATGGATTTTCTAATTTCTGATTTGAATGTGTTAAGAAATAGGAAGGGTTTTCTGCCTGTAAAATGTTGTGCAGTTTGTTTCTCTACGAGTTATACAAGTTGTTGTTGAGGGACCAAAAAGAAATAAGTTAATTGTTTATTAAAAGCACATGAAAACCAAATTTATATCTAAATTGATTTTCAAAAATAATAAAGGAAATTCTCTTCTTGAGACAATTAAAATACAGACAATTGATTTTGTATTTTTACAAGGATGTGTTTGTCTACATGTTATGGAAATTGTTCTCAGCGAACTAAGATGCTTCAAGCTAATTTGTTCTTACTTTTGTCTTGTTTATTGTGTCTTGTTCTTTAACATTGTTGAGACTTTCTTCTTATTTGACAGTCCTCAGACTTTTGTTTTAAGCGAGTTTCATACTCGCAAATTATTGAGTTGGATTGAAATAAAGAATATATTAAATAAAACAAACAAAGATGAATCACCGACTTCATAAAATATTACAGTGTGTAATACAAACATTTTTGAAACTATGTCGACCACTTAGTGGTGTTAATTTTACTTCGGTCTTGTTTATTTCATGTTGTTTAGACTTTCTTGTTATTTGACAGGCCTCAGACTTTTGTTTTAAGCGAGTTTCACACTCGTAAATGATTGAGTTCTATACTTCTATACTTGATCTTAATTCTAATCCTAATTTTGTTTTTATCATTATTAAATTTATAATTTCCAGTATTATTGACTGTATCATTACCAAATTTCTTCCTCTGATTGATCATATTGTATTCCGATTTGTTGTAAACTCTTAGTTTCAATTTGAGAGGCTAAAGAAAGAGAAGGATTAGGTTGAACAATAATAGGTCGTGGGTTTACTTCAATTTGGGTTTACTGATCAATATCTGATGTCTAGTCTAGTCTAGTCTAGTCCAATTATTTAATTTCTCAGATACATCATCTAGTCTTTGTGTAAGATCTAAACAATTAATATCTCCTGTCTCTTGTACTTTCTTTACATCAGGACTTATAGTAAAATGATTGCTGATTGCCTGATTAACTGTCTCTACTAATGCACTTTTAAGTGCATTAACATTGTAACAATCTACAGCTGTTTCCGAATCTCGTATTGCGATTCCTTGTTTCCCCCACTTTGTGTTAATATAGGGAATCAGTGTTTGATTAAGAGAATTCCATGTTTGATGAGGATCATCTCTTTTTAATTGCTCCCATCCTCTAGGGAAAGCTTCATTATTTGTTAAGTATAAACTATTTAAGTAACCTGGACTAAGGGTTGAGACGAATAAATTTCTCGGACATTTGATTCCTGGTAGATTGGGATATCTCTGTAGGAAAGCATCTCTAGTTGGATGGAGTTGGATTTAAATATTAAATAAAACAAATAAAAATCAACCACTGATCAAATAAAATATTACCATGTGTAATATAAACATTTTTTAAATAATTTTACTTTTGTCTTGTTTATTGCTTCTTGTTCTTTGACATCGTTGGGACTTTTGTTTTAAGCTAGTTTCTCACTTGTAAATTACGAATAGAAATAAAAATAAAATAAATTGAACAAATAAAAATGAACCACTGATCAAATAAACCATTACTTTGTGTAATATGAAGATATTTTAAAAATTTGTATATCTAACACTCAGTTGTGTTGTATACTTTTGTCTTGGTAATTGCTTCTTCTCTTTGACATTGTTGAGACTTTCGTTTTAAGACAGTATTACTCTGCGAATGATGAGTTGTATTGAAATAAATAAAAATGAACCACTGTCTTCATAAAATAAGTGTTAATTTTACATTTGTCTTGCTTATTGTTTCTTGTTCCTTGACATCGTTGTGACTTTTGTTTAAAGCGAGTTTCTCACTCGTAAATGACGGATAGAAATAAAAATATATTAACTAAAACAAATAAAAATGATCCAATACAATATTACCAATTGTAATATAAAAATAATATTAATGATTACTCAATAACTTCTTGGTTGTGTTAATTTTACTTGTGTCTTGTTTATTGCTTCTTATTCTTTGACGGTCTTCACACTATTGTTTGAGAGAGGTTCACACTCTTAAATGTTGAATTAAATTAAAATACAACAAAAAAAATTAATGATTAATAAAAAACATTTACCACGTGTAATATATTTTTAAATGACTAATGGTCCCGACAGAACAGTAGCTAATTTTCTACTTATCAAATGTATTATTAATGTGTCCCAATGTTCGGTTGGTTGACCTAAAGTAAATAAATTGCAATTAATTGTATCGACTAGATTTCGTAAGTTTTTACCAAACTCTCTTTAAAATTGTGTGAAATTTAATAGTGTTATCATGAATGCTTAATATCGTACCTACTGGAAAGCAACTGCCAAACAACGTCATAATTGTCTGCTGTAAATTCAAGATTTTGTGTTACAGTTAAGGCATTGCCTTTTAGTGCTGCTCTTAAATAGTGAAATTTAATGAAAAAAAACATTGAATGATTCTTCGTTGAACGCGCTCTTGTAAAGGGAAGTTACAATATTTATTGAAATTTCCCATGCATCCAAAATTAATCATTGCATGACATACACAATCGAAGAAGTAATTTTCACCATTGTTTGGAGCACCAACTACAAACATACAATCTTTTGTTACATAGATGATATAAATCTTGCATAAATCTCCATCTCGAATAATCTTCTGCATATTGGTGTTTAAGAAGTGTAGATAGCACTTTAACACTGTCATACACATTGTAATAATATGATGATAGATTGTTCCATGGGCCAACATATATGAGTCTCTCCATTGGTAAACTTCTTGTTTTCAAAAATTTTAACATCTTGATCGCACAATGCCTGTCTGATGTTCTGGAATGAATTCTTAATCAAATCATGAGTTTTAGAATAATATTTATATGGCCCATCGCACCAATGACCGGTGTAAAAATATTAGTTGGTGGACAGATGATAAACGAATCTAGATACGTTTGAATGCGGCAGATTTTATTTCAAACTTTTTTGTCGCCTTGATTTGCTTGAACACCTCTGTCGTTAATTGCTGTCCCATCTTCGATACAGGCGATTTTTCTGAATAACACAGGAACAGACTCCTCATTTCTGCTGATTGCCACCAATCCTTTTCGTCTTTCTTTAAGCAATCGTTGTAAGGATAGATTTCCAATTTCACCACCTGCGATCCACGTTCGCCCCGCGACTTCAAAGTTACAACACTCTCGTGGTGACGCAGACATATTCTGTGATATTGACCCAGTGTTCCGGAGTAAGCATTGCGCTTGGACAGCTGCGTCTAGCATATCGTTTAAGTTGTCTAAGTCGTCTTCCTCGCTGTCCGAAGTTTCCTGAGTCTTGCGTGTCTTTTTCGTCGCATGTTCCACTTCGCGATCGCTCCCCGAATCGTCCTCAATGGTTGACGCTTTGCGAGCTCGCTTCGCCGAGGCCAAGATCGACTTTGTCGCATTGGTTTTCTGTTTCGAGGTCGAGGCTTTGTTCGATTGTTGACCATTGCTGTTCTAATTGAATGTCACTGAGCGTTTCTTCTGTTGTATATTCTTGCATATACCGCATGTGTCGACACCTGCAGCTTCCTCCGCTATAGGTGTAGTCGTGGATAACGTGGATGTAATCATTGTGTTCGCTAATAATAAGGACTCCTCGTCCTCGTCGCTGGACACGTTCATCGTTTCCTCGTGCGAAACTATGTAGATTTGCCCGTAGATTTTGTATAATATCTCGTCGACTCTGAGTCCATCTGAGGGGCGTTCGAAAACATCGTGGACAATCTGCCTTAAGGTCCACGACTCGAAATGATCCCAAGAGATCTTTTTTAAAATCGCTCCTAGCTTGTCGGTATCTAAGATGAATTGCTACATTATTTGATTCATTGGACGAATCAATCTCCCCAGCGCTGCGTTCTGATTCTTCAGTGCGTAACTTTTTATGTTTGTGATGAATTTCCCCATTATCTTCATGGTGCTTTCGTTGTCCCAATAATTCTTTAGCCATACAAAAAAGCTCATAGTTTGTACTTGCTTTTTCTGTCTTTGAATGCTCGACTTGCCGATGCCTTTGCCCTTCTTTTTTCTCACTAGGATTTTTTCTTTTTTTCCCGTCACCGGCAGGTCGAGTATTGCTTGCGTATTCACCGTGGTGTCCTCGCAAGTCGTATGGCCGTCCGTCGGCTCCGATTCGCGCACCTCGACTAAACAAATGTCCGATCCTTGGCTGTTTTGGATCGGTGATGCGGCACATTCCTCTTCCTCTGAACTGACATAGTTCCTGTTGCTTTCCATGTCTATCGACCGCTATGTGACTCAACAAGTTAGCAATTAAACCGTCCAGCTTGAATGCCGAAGATAGAATGATTTGCATACAACGATCACTTCTTATATACTCACCAAAACGATAACAAATTACCCTCATTACTGATAACCTCCTCGACAAACTAACGCTTTAAACTATTAGATAAGTTTTCCGATTCTTTCTGTCTGAGGCTCCCTTGGTTCGCCGCCGCCTAAATGACCAAAAAAACAATTAATTAGTACACTTATGAACATAATCATAGCTATGTGCTACGCATAACTGATTGTTCAAGTGTAATAAGTAATTGTTTTTTTTATTTATTAGTTATTATTACTAATGGTGGGACAATTATAGATATTAGTTTTTAGTCCATGTCACCTAAATCCATGATTCTAAGCTTTCGTTGACGTTGGATTGCTGCTCAGTGTTCTGACTCTGCTCACTTTTATCCGATTTTGGAATGTATACGTCGTTCTCATGGAACCATTCAATATCATCAAGTTCTAAATTTTGAATAATGCACATTAGTTCATTAGCACGACGATCAGCGACTCTTACAGATCTAACTTTCTTATCCGTGTGCGTGTTAAGTTTTTTATGGATCACCTCGATGCGATGATTTAGTGACTTCGTTGGACAAAAATAATCGTAGGGCATAAATTGCAGGAAATCTTTCAGTGAAGCATTTAAACGTAGATTGATTGGAAGATCAAAAAATTGCCCTGCTTCATCCAAAACCAAGTCATCAANCAATATGCACGTTCTATTGCGCCACCCGTTATTTCTACATTTTACAATTTGAAGCAATTATTATCTTTCATGCACATATTCTGAATACCATTTAATGTCTGGAAAATCATTTACATCTTATTCATCTACCCCAACATATTTCGTATTAACATTATAGCCATCAATTTCCATTGAACTCCATGCGAATGCGAAAGAGGATCTTTCTAAATGGTCATCAATTGTAAAGGAAATTAATTTCAAACAGGTCACAAAATTGGTGTATAAATATTAAAAGAATTTGGTCTGACTATATTTGCCATGTTTATAGATGTTGTTGTTTTCTTGCCCTTATCCCACTAGGTGGGGTCGGCACAGCATGTTTCCTTTCGCCACTTCACTCTATCCGCTGTCATTTCTACATTCACACCCTTAATACACATATCCTCTTTCACACAATTCATCCACACTTTTTTTGGTCGCCCTCTCCCGGCCCTGCCGCTTACCATCATATTTAGAACCCTCTTACATACATGGCTATCCTCCCTTCTCATTACATGTCCATACCAGGCTAACCTTCCACTCCTTAACTTCTCGGTCACTGGTGCTACTTTCACACTTCCTCTAATATACTCATTCTTAATCTTATCCAATTTTGTCACTCCACACATCCATCTCAACATTCGCATCTCCGCTGCATGCAATTTCCTTTCATTCTCCCCTTTGGTGGCCCAGCACTCTGATCCATACAGGATGACAGGTCTTACGATCGTCTTATAAATCTTCCCCTTTAGTTTAAGGGGCATTCTGGCATCGCAAATTGTTCCCGAGACCTGCCTCCACTTCATCCAACCTGCATTTATCCTGCTAGTAACATCTCGGTCAATGCCGCCGTCGTTTTGGAAGATAGAGCCGAGGTAACGGAAATCTGAGCAGACTCGAAGGGAAACACCATCTAAGACAATCGAAGAAAAACTGGATGGATCCCCGAAATCACAGAACAGATGTTCTGTTTTGGTCCTATTGATCTTCAACCCTGCGTTTTCCAGTTTTTCCTGCCATATTTCTAGCCTTCTCTGTACCTCAGCTCCATCCTCTCCAACAAGCACAATGTCATCGGCAAACAGCATGCACCAGGGTGCTTCCTCTTGTATGTTTGATGTCAGTGCATCCATTACCAGGAGGAACAAAAAAGGGCTTAAAGCCGATCCCTGATGCAAACCTACGCCCACATTGAATTTGTTAGTTTCGCCGGCTGCGGAGCGAACGTATGTAGTTGCTCTACCGTACATAGCACGGATAAGACGCAGGTATTTCCCAGGCACTCTTTTCTCTTTCAAAGCCCACCACAAGACTTCACGGGGTACCCTATCATATGCCTTCTCCAGATCAACGAACACCATATGCAAGTTCTTATGTACTCGTTTGTACTTTTCGCAAAGTTGGCGAAGTGAGAATATGGCATCCGTTGTTCCACGTCCTGGCATGAACCCAAACTGATTCTCTGTCACATTCGTCTCTTCTCTCATTCGTCTAGCAACAATCTTCTCCCATACTTTCATGCTGTGTGACATGAGCTTTATTCCTCTATAACTGTTACAGTCCTGTACATCACCCTTGTTTTTGAAAATAGGCACCAGCGAACTGATACACCATTCGTCAGGGATCGCCTCTTCTTGTAACAACTTATTGAAGAACAAAGACAGCCACGTCCATCCATCCACATCCAGAAACTTCCACACTTCTATTGGTATCTCATCTGGTCCAACCGATTTACCGTTTCTCATACTTTGGACAGCCTTTTGTACTTCTTCTATGCCTATCTCTCTAACAACTCCCATATTCAATGGAACATCTTCCAACACTCCACTCCAATTATTCTCTTCATTCATTAGGTTTTCAAAATATCTTTCCCATCTTTTTTTAATTTCTTCGTTATCTGACAATACTTTCCCCTTACTATCTTTTATACAATTAACGTAATTTATATCTTTTCCTCTTTTTTCTCTTGCTTTTGAAATTTTATATATCTTTTGCGTACCTTCTGGACTTTCCAGTGTTTTATATAAAGATTCTTGAGCATTGGCTCTTGCAATAGCCACAGCTCTTTTAGCTTTTAGTTTGGTTTCGTTATATTTTGTTATTTTACTATGCTTATCGGTTTGATTACTTTCATCTACTTTTTGCCACTCTTTAAATGCATTTTTCTTATCTTTTAGTGCCTGTTGTACTTCCTTATTCCACCACCATGTCTCTTTATCAATTTTTCTTTTACCTTTTGACTGTCCAAAAACTTCTTTTGCTACACGTCTAATGCATCCCGCCATCTCATTCCAACATTCATTCACGGTTTTATCTGCTAATTCTTTCATTTCGATCATTTTGTCAACTACTTGTTTTCTAAATTCCTCTGCATACTCTGGTTTTTCAATTAAGCTCCATTTAATTTTCGGTACTGTTTTTGTTTTGTTTCTATTGCTTTTGACTTTGGTTTTGATCTCTAAAACTAATAAACGATGTTGGGTTGTTAGTGATTCTCCTGGCAATACTTTACAATCCTTAACTGAACTAATTTTATTTCTTCGAAGTAAAAAGTAATCAATTTGTGTTTTGTGGTTCCCGCTTTTGTACGTAATTAAATGTTGGTCACTTTTTCTAAAGAAGGTGTTAATTATTGCTAGATCAAATGCTGAAGCAGTTTGGAGCAAGGCTTCTCCCTCAATATTTCTATTACCAAACCCCCATCCCCCATGCACTCTTTCGTAACCACTGTTCTTTTCTCCCACATGGCCATTAAAATCTCCTCCTACGTATATATCTTCGTCATCTGGGATATCTAGTATTACACTATCAAAATCTTCATAAAACTTTTCCTTCAACCTGTCATCACATCCAGTCTGTGGCGCATATGCGCTTATAATATTCAACACTAAGCCTTCTTTTATTACCTTTACTACTATTAATCTGTCCGTTATTCTTTTTACATCAGTCACACACTCTTTCAGCTCACTATCTAATATTATACCTACTCCATTTCTTTTCCCATCGCTGCCACAATAGTAAAATTTATAACCTTCCCCAATTTCTCTTGCTTTCGTTCCCTTCCACCTTGTCTCTTGCACGCACGCTACATTGATTCTTCTCCTCTTTAATACATCCGCTAACTCTCTTCCCCTCCCAGTCATCGTACCTATATTCCAACTCGCAAACCTCATCCTTATTTCCCGGACTCGCTTCTTACGTTGCACCCGTCCCTGATGCAACAACCCTTGTCCATTTCCCACAACTGCCGGGTGCTGCAACTGCGCGTCGCCTCGGGGGTACGCCCTAGCCCTATCGCCATTATTCTTTTTCGTACCTAACATGCTGTAATGGTTTTGGCTTGATGTTTTATGACCGGCCGCCTGCCTGACGTCAACCCTCTTTGGGAATGCTGTCGTTTGGTAGTATCCGCCACCAATCGGAAGAGGGCGTAATATGGTGTGTGCCCTCCTGAAACTCGCACAGTCAGAACTAGTACAACTCGAAATTTAGATTGGAGGTGTACCAGTACTCACCTGCGAATGTCCCTTACACGATTTTTACGTCACCCACGGGGAGCTAGGGGCAGTCCTATTCTATGCCGGGGCTGCACAGCATATAAATAATTTTTTACTAAGTTACTATATAATCTAAATTTATATAAACCTATATGGTGCAAAATACGTTAGATAATGTGAGTTGATTAAAGCTATTGACTTTACAATGTATCACTAGTGTTTTATCACAATGTCCATTGAATTAACAAAACTTATTAATTAGTAACTATCTCTCATTAGTAATATCATAGACATAATAATTTGACTTAAATTTTAACTTTGTTCCTTCTATTTTCACACAACTTTGACGGTGATGTTCATAACTCAATATTTGCGGGAATTGCTTCGTAGTTCTTATGAAAATTGTTTGTCACTGATTCACAAATATATTCACTAAATTATTATTATTGTTATTCACTTCATTAGAATGCTGCATGTATGATGTTATTAAGAGAGCAAAAAGAAAACATAGAATAATAATGTAATTGCAGTATTACTAGATACTTATAGCATAAGTATATTAATTATAATTGTAATTCCAAGCTTTGCATATTTCACATTCCATTCCAGTACTAGCTCTGAACGATAGATGGCAAAGGCATCACACAATTGTCAAAATGCGCGTAACGCGCGTTAACGGTAAACACTTTAAATTCAAATATGCCGTTGTAACACATAATTTATAAATATATCAATTTTCTTTCTGTTGTAGATATTGTTTAAAATAAAATGTTTTTATGAATACACATTTAGCATTTACACTTTGACTTTACAGTTTGTTATTTTTTTTTTTTACTGGTTTCTTACGATTTCAATGTTATTTTAAGTCCACAATCTTGTTTATAAATTTTAACGTTATGATGAATCACTTAACCACTGCTTTATTTATTAATATAATCCTTATTACACATTTTTAAACCATTCTCAAAGTTTTTTTAATTAGAAGGAATGAGTATAATTAATTTATTTCAATTATTTTTACGGAGCTATTGTTATTCGCGACAGAAGCGCGCGCCGCGCGCGCTCGCGCGGTGCCAACCGTGCCAACCATGTTTATAGATGTCAATTATTATTTTATCTCATCAGGTATTTTATTGTAGGGTTCTTGGTCATGCAAGAACGTTTTTTTTGCATAGTGGTAGTCTTTGTCTTGCCATTGGAAATGACGCCCACCTTCTATTGGAATGTAAGATGTCATCATCTGTACATCGGGAACCCAAAATTTTGCAGAAATAAGTTCGAAAGCTCGTACGTCAATGGCTCCAGCTATTATGAACATTATTGGGACAGAGGACATCAGCTCTCTATTTTGAATCTTTATTGTATGACATTTCTATAACGCCAAGAGGAGTATCCGAAGCGTGACTGCTTGATACAGTAACCACTTTGTTGTCATGCCATTTCACAACATTATTTGTTTTTATTGTACACGACTCGTGTATATGGTCGTCTTTGTCTAATAACAGTTTCTATAATTGCACCACACAGTCGATTCGATCTTCCTATGCCTAAAGAGAATATATTTACTATTTGTAAATTAATCGTTGCGTTAAATGTATTTTTGGGTATTTCGAATGTTATATATAGGGTAGTCGATAAAGTCTTCGTATTTGTAACCAAATTTCAAGTCATTTTTTAAAATATTTATAATGAACTGTATTAACCAAATACCAATTTGGTCGACCACCTTTTGCCATTTCTCCGCTAGACATTATTCCATCAGTGTCAAGGTTGTGGTGCTGGTCTCGTTTTGGGATGTTGGTTTGTTCGAGTAAATGGTTAATTACGCATAAATGATACGTTTATTGATCGCGTGACAATCGTTTGGCGCTAGTAGTACGAAAGTTGAATGGTTAGCGATTTTCGAATTTTGACGGCAGCTACAGACGATGTATCAACGTTTCGTTATACGGCGCGTAAACAATCAGTGTAAAACTTTTCTGGTATCTCGGCAAAAAGCGTTCAAGGGGATCTCAAGCTGTTAACTGTTTCCCTTGTTCTAACTGTGTTTGTGACTGAAGGTTTTGGTCCCTTCGCGGGGACCATCCATCTTGGTGAGGTGAAGGAGGTGTTCTTAGGTTTCTAGTAGTTTTTCTATTGAAAAACTCGTTGGTTCTGGTGTATAGAAACGATCACTGCGTCGCTCGATTTACTGTCTTTTTAGGACTCCAGTATGTAGCAAGTTGATAGAATTTATTTGTATCTTTCCTTTCCATTCTTGTTATAAATTCGATTTCCAACTGGGTACATTTTATTTCTAAAGTTGAATTCAGAATATTCAACACCGTTTGCAGTATAGGTCATTGTAATTGTGCCTTCTCTTCTACTCCGAAGATTAGAAGATTTCTTTTCTCCAAATATTCTAATCGATTTTCTTGTGATACGATACTTGCTTCCAATGTTTGTAATTTAAGATTTATACTATCGACCTTTTTGTCGGTTTTAATTAACAAATTGACTTCATTATTTTTTATACTTTCTTTGTTGTCATTTATGCGACAAAAAATTATACGCAGTCTATTAGGTTCATAATATAAATATTAAGCACAAAACAGGCGTATAACAACAAGTGGTACAATTATGAAAAAACAATGACAATGGACAGTGAAGTACCATCGTAATGACAAAGTAGGTGGCAGCGGCTACTTCTTACGCTTATTGTACCTAAGCGTTTGTAGGAAATTATAAAGTTACAACTCAAAGACAGAATACAAAAGTGATTTTACTGGTTAATATTAAGAATGCAATGATAAAAATGAATATTACTTTTAAAGAAATACCAAATTTAAGAAAACATTTTATGAATATTGCAGTTTGTTGGCACGTCTGATTTGTCGATACTGCTGACACCATGGTTTTCTTGGCCCAATGTCTGGATATTTCTATTGCATTTTTTATACTTCATGCAGCAACTGATTAAAAGTTACATTATTACATTAAGTTCGTAGGTTTCTACATTGATTTCTATTGCTTTGAATGTTGTCTCGTTTGCACCATTTTGGGCTACTACTACTTCCTTATTTAACTTTGACACCATAATATCGCAACGTGCGTCGTCCAGAAGCTTCTGTGGTGCCAGAATTCCCTCCGTCCTTTTGAACCAATCCCTGGGCTAGTAGATCCAAAAGTCTAGCATATTGGAGGTTAGGGTTATGGCGGCCAATTCCATTGGATTTGCAGCCAATGATCCCATTGGCTGCAAATCGCATCTGCAATGCGCAGACGGTATAGTCATTTTTAATAAAATTATGATTGTATAAAAAAACTTTTGCATTAAAACTGTATTTGAAGTCGGGGTCACCACTTTAGCAACTCTAGGACCTTAACAACCGCAATAGGTTCTATATGAGGTGTAGGTTGCTAATTAAGAGAGAGACACTAAACCACTATTTTTATTCCAATATATTAAGATACAACCACTTCGAGTAAGCCGCGGGAAGTGTCTGTTGTCTGCGGCTCGCTTTACAAATACGACAAATGATAATATCTCACTCCCGAATCACGAAATCGCTTTCTTCATAGAAACATGCACTAGTCATTTTGACTGGTATTGGCGTAAATATCAATAAATAAAAGTATATTTGTTACTAATATATAAGGTAATATTAATTTCACAAAGTGTACTCTTTACTTTCGCAAGAACTACATTTCAGAAAGCAAATGTTATACGGAGCAGAAATTGTGAATCGAAATTGAACGATCAGTAAAGACGACTGGTCTGGTAGATCTAGTGTTAAAATGGGGTCCCTGTGAATTCCACATTATGTAACCTGTGTCGTGGAGATATAGTTTAATAACTGCATTTAGCTCCCATTTTTTACTTTGTGTATAAGTACGTATGCGTAGGAGTGGACCGACAGTTTAATGTGCCCAAAACGACAGCAGTTCATACACTGTATAATGACGAAGCTTATCTTCAGGAAGGAACTGGAAGAAAAAGCTCTAGCACGGATCGTTTGATCCTGAAGGTAAGAACAACAGATTGCGTTATGGATTTTCCTCCTTGCTTTGAGTATTTTTCCACAACCAGTAGAGACGACCAACGCCTATGAGAACTCATTCATTGCCCAATCAGTTGGCACAACTCTAACATGACCCATTCGTGTAATATTATAGATGGGGATAATATCTTTATATAAAGTCTAGTAATAAATAATGTCGCTTGTCCGATGGTTCTCGTTTAATCTCACGAATCCAGCATGGCCGAATGGACACGTATGGAAAAGTCTGATGAATTTAGCTGTATGACGCCACTTGAGAAACTGCTAGAAAAAAGCTCTAGCAGGGATATTTTGACCCTGAAGATAAGAACTATCGATTGTGTAGGAATCCAAAGTGTTTCACCAACATTTATGGATTTTCGTTTTATCCTCGTTGCTTTGAGTATTTGTCCACAACCTGTAGACAAGACCAATGCGCATTTGAACTCATTCATTGCCCAATCAGTTGGCACAACACTAATAAGAGCCATTCAGGCAATGATATACGAGTAGGTGGGAACAATATCTTTCAATCTAAAAGGTAATTGGCGTTGTTTTTGATCACTTGTGCCCAACGCTCAGGTAATATCTTAATTCCCCTACTATAAAATTGGGTCAAGTCGTTTTAAGGCACAATCATTCCCGCTATTTCTTTTGAAGAAAAAAATTTTGGAGTAACTTAAGAACTTTCCATCCCAACTGGTGTAATATATCTACCGTGATTTCATTATATGTCAGATGGCATTTCTAATTGCATCATACTCGTATATGGTTCTGGGTTGCACCTAAATATCTGTTGAGTCCAACTACAGTTTATATCAAATTGTAATAATCCTTCATGTTCAATGTCTTAGTAAAAAATTTGTTATCTTTGAGTCAAGCGTAGGGTAGGGCTTGGAGTCGCTCGATTTCCTCACTAAATACTTCTATTGAAGTCAACTCGAAGTTTGGGAACATCAAGCAGATGTTGGAGATAGTTCAACTTCAGCTTCCTCTATAGACTTTCTCGCATCTTTGTACAGTGCATCTATAATGGGAGAATATCCGTCGTATATGTTTTGTTTCTCTTTATACTAATTGGTATCAACAGGCCATACGAATATTATGCTCTGTATTCGGTACAACTTGATTCGGACAGACTTTCTTGTTTCACTGTCGAAGGCTGTGGAACCCTCGGAAAATTGACGAAGTCTGCCTTAAATAGCTCAAAGCTTTGCTCGTTATTTATGAAATGCCAGGTGTACTGTGGCAAGTTGATCACAATGCCTGCGTCTTGGATGAACCATCGGTTTTTTTTGGGGATCGCAAAATAGACTGTTCTGTTCTGACTCCATCAGCTAAGCCTAGTCATAAATTCTTAATTGTATTGGTAGCCTTTCTGTTTCACTAGAGTGTATAAGTTAAAAGAAGTAATACTTGATTTTGCATATGTATCTAAGTAAGCTATCCCTTGAGTGCCTTCAATGCTAACGTACGCAACTGATCGGGACCGTCCGTCGATATTAGCATTAAGGGAGCAAAATTCTATTACAGCTAACCACGTTAGGGGCTCCGCAACCTTAGCATGAGTAGTCACTGTCTCTCCTTTACGCTTAAGCTTTCGGCACTGATCACCACTGTGTTCTATTCATTTATAAAGGCTTACCAACTAGAACTCGTACAAATACTTCTTAAACTAAAACACATCTATTCTCTTTTTGTAAGTTTCTAAATTAAAGGCATGCACTACATTTAAATAATAAAAACTAAACGAAAACTAGGCATCTAACTTACAGTATAAGGATACTATAATAATTAACAGGAGATTATATATTTAAAATAAGAAAATAAAGATAACCACCAGCGTCTCTCGCCGGAAGATAAAGTTTTGTTAGCGTATTATTTGAAAATAGGTTAAAGCTGACATCAACATTACTACCCCGATTAGCTATTAAAAATATTGTTGTATTCTTTTAATTTGACCAGCAGTGGTGAGTTTGCTCCATATAAATTATGCTTAAATGGAACAAAAATTGGGTAATAACGTTCTAAACTAACAGAAGTCACTAAGATTGTTCATTAGTTTGTACAAGAACACTAAACCTAAGATTTTAATGCGGTGTGCATTGGCACACCGCATTAAAATACATTGGTACATACCGAAAATCTTCAATTTGTCTACTAAGGTTTTATTAGTATTGGTTGCAAATAATAACCTATTTTTTTGTGATTTTTTTTCTCGTTGCTGTTCATTTTCTTTATGTGGAGCGTTGGTGTGTTCCCCGCAGGAACACCAATAGTCTGTTTTCTACCAAAGATTAATAATAATAATACTCTTTATTGTACACCTTAAAACTACAAATTATGAATGCAAATCTCCCGAAGAGACCCGATACGGCTCGGCGACAATCGCGACGTGTGTCAACCTCTCGGCCAGTCCCTGAAACAGTAGGTCCTGAGCCCTCGCCGAGTGGTTGAGATTCGCCTGGAGGAACCTCTCCGGCGTCATTATTTAGACGCCGAAGGATTTTGCCTGCGCCTTGTGGCGCATTAGCGGGCCGCGGGGACTTCTTCTTCGAAGCCCCGCCGCTCTCCTTACCCTTCCGGGCCTTTCGAGGGGGGCCGCAGGCTGCTCCCCCCACCTTATGGTCCGCGGGCTTTCCGGCCGCGGCGCAGATGACGCAATGCGCCGTCGGCGCCGTACACACGGCCACCCTATGTCCTGGTTGTCCGCAGCGGTAGCTTAGCCCGCTGCGGTCAACCTCGCACGTGCATTGCGCCTGCACATGCCCTACCATTAAACAGCGGAAGCATTGGAGCTGCCGCCGCTCTAACAGGGTCACACGCGCGGAGACCCACCCTATAAGGATGCGGCCCGCCACGGACAGCTTACCCCACTTGATTGTGCCGACGCGGAGCTCGTCCACGGGGCATCCCGCGACCCTAGCAGCTACGGCGGCCACCTCGTCGCGGGTGACCGAGTCGTCGAGACCTGACACCTGCAGTTCCGCGGTGGCCACAGGCCTAGTGACA
The DNA here is from genome assembly GCA_015832385.1 of Elymnias hypermnestra. Classification (NCBI taxonomy): domain Eukaryota; kingdom Metazoa; phylum Arthropoda; class Insecta; order Lepidoptera; family Nymphalidae; genus Elymnias; species Elymnias hypermnestra. The sequence goes on along the minus strand of JACTOM010000248.1, from coordinate 48,131 downwards.
CGAACTATGCCGTCGCCGACCACCTCCTTCAGCTTCTGGGCAAAGCTGTCCGCTTTGGCCCCGCTGTTCATACCCGGCACTTCGAAAATCCGGCCACCGGTGGCCGCATTTTTCACCCGGAGTGCCGGGATTCCTAATTCTGCTATATCGACGCGGAGCTTCGCCTCCGCGACGATATTGGCGTATGTCGCGCCTTTAGCCACCGCCTCCGGCAGCAGTGTCACCACTACGGCCGAGGAACGGGGCTTCTTGGGCTTGGGCGCCTTGGCCTTTTTAGGCCCTTGCGCCGTCTGCCTCTGGGGCTGGGCCGCCTTCCGCGGCGGCTCCGCTTTTTTGGGAGCTGCCGCCGACTGCTATCCACCTTCTTCTTCCTCCGGGTGACTTCCTGCCATGGATCTTCCGCGGCAGGGCCCTCCGGAGGTGGGGCGGTCGGTGACTTCTCCTTCTCGGGTACAACCCGAGCGGAGCGTGTCGCCTTCGTGGAGTCCCTCGTAGGACTTCCGGCCACCTTCCTTTTCTTGACACCCTGGGATGCGCCTGTCTTCCCCTCACTCGGGGTGACCGGTGCTTCCGGGTGTTTTGTCTGCTCCTGACGGGCGCCCATCGGGACGCCCATCTGAGCGACAACCTTCCTGATGAGGTCCTCCAAAGAGGCCTCATCGGGGACGCGAGCCGCCTTTTTGGCCGGCCTCGCATCCCTCTCCCGCTGCATCTCCTCACGGAGAGTGCTGTTCACGGTCAGCAACCTAGCGTTCTCGGCTTTGAGAAGCCGTAACTCCTCAGAGTCGTTACGGCCCGCCAGGTCGCTCACCATGTCCTCCATCTTAGTCGCCGCTTCCTTAAGGCCACGCTGCACCGTGCCCTTGAGGTTGCGGGACTTGGCTGCTTGACTACGTATGTAGTCCGCAACCGCAGCCGCTCGGGCTACGACGGTACCCGCCGGCAGCCCGCTCGTCTCGTCGCCGGACACCAACGACTCCCTAGAGAGCCTCAGTGCCCGGTCTCTCTGCTCCTTGGCCTTGGACTTCTCAGAGTCCTTCTTGGCCTGGAGCTCTACCTCCCTAGCTGAGGCCGCGTTTCGCGCCGCTATGGCCTCAGCTAGGCCTACTTCTTCGCCGGTGGTCGGCCGGCTCTTCCTAAGGATGCCCTTGCGGGCACCCCCTACTCTTTCATCCTCGGAGGAGTTGGACCCCGACTCGGAGTCCCTCCTCCGCTTCTGGCGCTGCCGCCACATTCGTCCATGCAAAGCCACCGCGGTGGCCTCCGCACCCGACCGGTCGGGTGCGAAGGCCATCTCGGCGTCACTTTCGCACGAAACCATCGCCCGGCTGCTACAGCCCGACAACGATCTCGGCGACCTTCCACCCTCACTCGTCTCCTTCTTCGCGAAAAACGCCGACACAACAACTTCGTTTGGGTTTTTGTTTATAGATTCCATATGAAATCCCACGAGTATGGGGGAAATAAAAAGTCCATCCGAGCAGTGCCCCCTGTGCCCGGATAAGCCTAGCGTAACTCGTCAGGGGGTCGGCCGGTACCCTGACGGGGGTCGCACTAGCAACTGATCATCCCATCAGCCATGCATCCTCTCGCGGTGCGCCGCCGCTTAGGATTGGGGTGATTTTTTATAGAGGTTGTCTTCCTCGCGACCCGGCCAACGAAGGCAAGATCCTCGGCCGCACCGGAGGCCGCGAGACATGACCACGACACCTCCGATGGGGTTCCGATAGCCTACCTGGACCTGCCCTAGCGCAGGGGAAACTGCGCGTCGGACAGGTCCGACCCCCCAGGGCCCGTGAGTCGTTGAGAGTGTGGGCGTGTAAGTGTTTGTGTGCCTGTCTGTGTGCTCGCGTGTGGGTGGTGAAGTGCGAGCGCCCCATTAGTCGCCTCTTACGACACCCACTGGGGAGGGATGGCCCTATTCTTTTTCGCCGGGGCCACACGGCGAAACCTAACCTAACCCTGTCTCTTATACACATCTATACGCATCCCGCCTCCCAGGATATGGTGCGGTATCCTCGGACGATCCTGACTGCCACGACTCGCTGCGCACCTCGCAGCAGAGCCTTCGAACGTGGCGTCAAATCTCCCGCCCAGATCGGGGCCCCGTACAGGGCCATCGATCGTACCACGCCTGCGTACAGGCGACGGCACCCTACCTGCGGCTTGCCGACGTTGGGCAGCAGTCTGCTCAACGCGCCAGCCGT
>JACTOM010000248.1:19343-31675 GCA_015832385.1 Elymnias hypermnestra | reverse complement strand
TTATTCACATTGTTTCTTCTAAGCTTCCGAGCCAGACCAGTATGAAGTGGGAAGAATTTAGAAATTCTATTGAGGGTTCACCTACCTTAGATCAATTTAACCAATTTTTAAAAGACCGAGCCGATGTTCTAGAATCTTACAACCACCCGCGGAATTCCAATAATTTAACTTCTGATTTGAACAACAAAAAAAGGCAATTTAAATCAGTTTTAGCTGCACGAGTAGCCGCAGACAGTCAAGTTAAGACGATAGGTGTAACGTGTGATGCCTGTAAGGGGTCACACCGTAAATACGATTGCGAGTTTTTCAAAGGCAAGTACCACTTCGACAAAAATATGCACTATGCCCGCTGCGCAAGCAGTTCCTGCAAAGTTTTAAACTAGAAACTAGGGCCTGTCGTTGATCTATAGACTTGCCTTTGAAAAACTCGCAATCGTATTTACGGTGTGACCCCTTACAGGCATCACACGTTACACCTATTGTCTTAACTTGACCGTCTGCGGCTACTCGTGCAGCTCAAACTGATTTAAATTGCCTTTTTTTGTTGTTCAAATCAGAAGTTAAATAAATTGAGATAGCAAAATTTGATGGGTGTGGGAATTCGTTTGTTGTTATGGACTAAGGAACAATATAAATCGCGAAATTCCAGCCACTTGTAATAAAACCCATCAAACTTCGCAATCTGCAGAGTGGGAGGCTTAAAACCTATACCCGAATTGTCATCGCAGCAATGAGATGAGGAAGTATGGACTTCGGCACTGTTCCGGTCCCGACCATGTTTTGTTTGGAATTGCTGCCCCGTGGCAATCAGAGTAGCAAAATTTCGGATTTGATCCCGAAGAGATACTCCTAGCATAGCTAATTCCTGCTGCCAGCTTCAGACATTTCTCCAAGAAATCCTTACAAAGTCAATCCTTACGAAAACAAAATTGTAAATATTATACGTAGGTAAGTTATATTATAAAATCCTAGCTCGATTATAAGTAAAACAACGCGTTCGAAACTAGACAATATTGAATCTCACGTTCCTCCTTTGTTTAAAAACCGGTTACTTATCACGTCAGCCGTCTGTATTGTAGGTATTCGGATACCTATATTAATAACTACAATCATAACCTAAAATTTGGTTTTTATTTTCAATTAGATTTGTCACTAACGATTTGTTTAAAAACCGGTTACTTATCGCTTCGGCCGGCCGGGATGGTAGGTATCACGTCAGCCGTCGCTGCACCTGAAATTGTGACAATTCTATTTTTCGTAAAAAAAAAATACTTGCGTTTGGGTATTTTGCTAAATAAATACGTTAACTTAATAATAACATGAACCGAAATAACTTAAATTGTCTTAGAATAGCTATCTCGATAATAGAATTGAATTAAACGTCTTGTGAATAATAAAGTAGGTATTTAGTTATGTAGTTTCAAGAATATTTAAGTATTAAATAGCATTAATTGTTTCTCAGTTATGACCAAAATCTAATTATTTAGTTCTTGTAGGTAATGATTGTATTACATAAACTTGTATTGTAGGTATTCGGATACCTATATTAATAACTACAATCTAAACCTAAAATTTGGTTTTTATTTTCAATTAGATTTGTCACTAACGGAGCTTCAATGGATTTAATTATCGGGTGGGCACCTATACTCGTACATAGATGAATTGTCAATGCGCGCACAGAATGAAATCTAGACTCGGGGAAAAATTAGGAAACTTGTTAGAAAGCTACAATTAGGAAAGGCTAGGACTAGGGCACTTAGCTGATTGGCTTGCGCTGCGACGCTGATGGCTGATCGGCGAGATGCCTCGAAGCTAAGTTGTTCGTTGTGCTGACCCGATGATTCTCTTGCGGTTTTGTACGGTTGAAATTGTTATGGGTAATCCAGGGAATTTATCTCGTCCTGTCACGGTCGCCACTTTTTCTTATGTCAAAGAAAAGACTTGGAGAAGGTTGTGGAATCATGTATTTGCACTTAAAACTGGGTATAATACGGTATATACAGGCAAGGACCTTCTCGTGCGCGCGCCGGATGTCAAGTGAAGGTCGCGCCGCGCTCCTGCGTATGACTTTGCAATAATCGTACTATGGCAAGCGCCTGACCTTAAAAATTAGCACCAACGTGCTACGGTGCGTTATGTACTTTTAATACAGGCGCAAACAATAGGAAATTGCATTTTTTAGTTTATCTTACCACCCTACTAGCAAAGCAGAAAACTTAGGGCTCGGGAACGATGTTAAAACCATAAAATTTAAATTACTTTTGCTGGGGAGGGTTTCACGGAACAGACAAATCCCTGCAGGTGCAGTGGGTTACATAAGGATCTTGGGCGTTCGGAGGTTCAATATTCACAGCTTCGGTTGTCAGATTACAATAGTTCGGTTCCGTTCTTCAGAGCTCAATCTTAGATTCTGTCTCTTGTCAGCAATAAATCTCACAGGCGATATTTCATCATAAAAATCGATGAGTTTTCATAATTTTCCAACATCCAAAGCGATGAAAATAATGTTTTTCATCTTGGTAATCAGTTTCACGAGAAAGATTGCAGCCGACCGTTAAATTATTGAGATAAAAAATGATTGTTTTCTCAAAGTACTGTAATTCGAATTAGGCCCTACCTTCTCCCAAAGTTTTTTCTTCAACTGGGACCTTGCCGTCATCTGAAACTTCTATCCTAGTGGCACCGATCGGCGGTCACCTCTCACTGGAGAGGATTGTATGTGCGATGTACTCTGTTTTTTAAATCCTCAGTCGGATTCATCCGGGACGCCGCGGAAGAATTCGCAAATGGATTACTTGGTCTCTTACTCACGACTGACAGGAAATCCGCTGTGTTTTAGTGAATATTGCGAGGTTTCCTTCACCTAATGAAACGGGTTTAAAACGTAACCCAGTTTTTAACTTTTTAATACATAATTTGGTTATTTCGTATTATATATATACATATATGTATCTACCAAATCTTATCATAAAAGTTATCCCTTATTTTATATAGATTTGATGAAATACATTTTTATATTCCCAAACTTTCGATTATTAAATCACCTATATCAACTTTCCCTTCAAGTTTTATTATATGTACATATAAATAACACAAAATTGCCTCGTTTCATAGTGATCAGTCAAACGATGTCGAAATTTGACGATCGCATAAATTTCGCCAGCCACTTTTACATTCAACTAATTCGACAGGCGTTTACTTGCTCAAATTAAAAAGAAGCGCATCTGTACGATGGGCTACAAAGTTTTTGGTTGACGTATTGATATATAGATAAAGATTTGCCTTGGATTTAAAAAGGCAGTGTTCAGGAAGCACTTATGTACACACGAGCAGATGGATGGCATCCGGAACTTTATGTTCCCTTATAGGACCATAAAGCCAGCAAGGAATCGCATAACAGCTATCCCGTTTACCCTCATACGTAGGGTTCACCAAATCACAAGATTTCTTATATTATATTATATGTTATGACGAAGAAATTTGACTTCCTGGTAACTCAACCATTCATTTCTTGCGCCGTTGGTATTTCCTATTATAGGATATTTTTAAAAGGCTCTTTATTTCAGAATAAAAAAAGACGTTTTAGATTATTTTGCAAAGCCAGCAAACTCTATAGGTTAGTTTAAAATTTCTATAAGATTTGTTTTTCTGATACTATAAAGAAAATTTATTCTTGTTTATTTGATTAAAATTACATGTAGGTGTTACCAGAAATGAGAGTTGATGTTTTTGCTAAAAAGTATGTATAGATAGCGAGACATTCTTGTTTACCAAGATATATCCATCAAGTGGACATCTGAATAACAATTTTGTTCACGCCGTCCGTGACCAGGTCGTGGAGACTACCAAAGGTCACCAGGGCTCATAGTGGTGCAGGCAGCATCGATCACTGTAGACGACGGGAGGAGAAATTTTACTAGATTCCAAGGGTTTCGCACCTGCCTCGTCTCCAGGCGCCGCTCTCCTCGACGGCGTCGACTCCGGCAGGTGTCTGTTCACGTGAGATGTGTACTGTAAGTGTTTTATGGAATGTGTAGAGTGTATAACCTGCCAAAGCGTCGCGGAAGGCTGTGGTCGGCGACGCTGGTTCACTCTTCTACTCCTTAATCCACCGGAAGGAAGGAAGGGCGAGCTAGCCTAGCCGCGTTATGATTGGCAACCATTCACTAGGGACAACGTCGTCGTCGTCGTCGCTTCAACCGATGGACGTCTATTTGGGTGATTTGAGTCCGATTTTCAAGATAGGATTTCATTAAAGTTAAAGCATTTCCTCGAACTCCATAGTTATTCAGTTTTTTCAAAGTATGTTATGGTTAACATTTTCAAATGCTTTGGATAGACCCATAAACAAGGCTGATACTATTTTTTTTATTGTCTACATTTGTTGTTATATTTTTAACAAATACATATATAGCAGTATTTATTGTTTTTGTTTTTCTGAAACCCATTTGATAAGAACTAAATATATTATATTTCTCAAAGAATGTGTTAAATTTGATGTAAATAATTTTTTCTATAATTTTAGAAAATATTGGGATTAATGCTAAGTGTCTATAACACAACACATCGTCTTTATGTAATTTTTTAAACATCGGCTTAATTATTGATATTTTAAGTATTTCCGGATATGTTCCTTGGTCAAGGTAAAGATTTATTAAATAACATAATACGGGGGAAATTAAATCTGGCACATATTTTATAACCTTGGTAATTATATTGTCTTAGCCAGTGCTGCTAGTATTTTTTAAATTATTTATCACCGAGGTTACATACTGAGATGTTATTGGGAACATGAATAGAGATTGAGATATGTTACTTTGTGAGGACTCAATATATAATGAATTATTATTTTTACTAACGTCATGGTTAACAAAAAATCATTGAAAGCTTGTGCAATATCAATAGGATTTTTTATTTATTTATTATTAACATTTACTTGTTTTATATTTTCTTTAGGGTAATTATTTTTGGACTTTTTAATTACAATTGCTTTGTTTATATTTTTAGAATTATTAATGAAGTAGTTAGTTTGGCATTTTTGTGTGTCGAAAAGATAAACGGAGTCAAAAACAAGTAATTTAAAATGGCGGTGCTAACACTTATGGTAATTTATTTTACTCGTCCAAATTTTTAAATTTTTATATTCTTCTAAGCTCTCATCCCTTACATACTGGCCTTTCTTGAACCAAAGTAATTAGTAGATCGATTTCAATATCCATTTTATAATATTTAAACGTACACAAACACGTCGCGATGCTATAGTCACTGGCGCAAATTGGCGTTGTATTTCCTAAAGAGTTTGCGGAATCCTTCAGGGGTAAATGTACGCAAAATCTTCTTGAAGAATCACGTGAGGTGTGAGTCTGGAAATGATCTCTTGGAGAGAAAGCCTTCTTCTTTAGTTTTTTGGGTAGAATTTCTTCTATTGACTATTTGAACGGGTACATATCACGATGGCGATTTTTAATTTTGCCGATATTTCGACCCAGTTGCATGGAACGTGGTCACGACGTTACTGCTGTGGTCGGTTATGTCAAGCTGTCAAGGGCAGAATCTGTCTACCCTACGTCTGATCCTTTTATTTTTCACGGCACCCACATCCATTTGTCGGCATACTACACTCACAACGTCACGTTTTAATTTTGAAAAATTGCGTCGTTTGTTCATTTGGCATAGCTTCACCACTGGATTCCACGTATCAGCCAGCTTAAAACCATCTTCACGATTGAAATTAGGATATTTTTTAATTTCAATGGCCTCGCGAACTAATCTCGGCATATAATGGCGGTCCGTGGAAAGAACTTTCGGGCTATGAAGTTCTATCCAGTGTTGAGTTCCCTGCTGCAAAATGTGCTCCGCGATCGCAGATTTTTGTATGTCGTTGTGCTTGACAGCATTTATGTGTTCTGACACACGAGTTGCTATGGAACGCTTCGTTTGCCCAATATAAGAGCTTCCACAGCTGCAGTCAATTTTGTAAACGCCCGGACATTGATACGGTAAACGATCCTTCGGAGATCTTACCATGTTTATAATCCTTTGTAAGGGAGTGAAGACAGTTTTGATGCTATAATCGTTTCGCAGTAGCCTGCCTATTCTGTCCGTCACTCCCTTTACAAAGGGTAAATAGGCCTTTGGCCTTTCTACCTCCAAAGGTCGTTTATGGTGTCTCTGCTTGCTGACGGGTTTTGGGGATCTATGTCCATTCCGACGTAACACCTCTCTTACATGGGTTAACTCGTCCTGAACAGTTAGATCATCACATAAATCGTGAGCTCGACTGATCAATGCTGTCCCGACCGAGGCAAGGTGACGTGGATGATGATGAGACGAACCATGTAAATATCTGTCCGTATGTGTGGGTTTTCTATATACCGAATGACCAAAATTGCCATCAGATGTTAAATATATATGTACATCCAGGAAAGACATGCTTCTGTGTTTCTCCATTTCGTACGTGAAGGCTATTTTATGATGAATGCTATTCAGGTGTTCCAGGTATTGGTCAACTTCTTGCTTACCTCCTTGAAGCACCGCAAATACATCATCAACGTACCGTTTCCAAAACTTAACTTGGCTGGGTGCAGTGGAGATGGCTCGGTCTTCGAAATATTCCATCCATAAATTCGCGACAACTGGAGCGACCGGACTTCCCATAGCAACGCCATCTATCTGGAGGTAATATTCGCCCTTGAAGAGAAAGAAGTTGGACTCCAAGCAGTGTTTAATTAGTGTTATGTACTCTACGGGGATGTTGTTGCTCTGCAATTTGTTTTTTATTACCTCCAGACAGTCGCTTACCGGTACGTTGGTGAAAAGTGATTCCACATCGAAGCTTACCATGCATTCATGTTCTGTAAGTCTCATATCACGTAGTAATTGAACGAAATGTCGAGAATCCTTAATATACGATGACGTGTGCCCCACTAATGGCTGTAAAATTCTCGCAAGATGTTTTGCGAGTTCATATGTTGGGGAGTCAATTGGGCTTATAATAGGGCGTAATGAGAGAGGGAGTACCCTCTTTGTGAATTTTAGGCAAACCGTATAATTTAGGTGGCTGAATGAGGCGAGGCTGTAACAGTTTTTTACTTACGTCATCTCCTAATATCGATCGAAATTCCTGGATGAGTTTGTTGGTCTTTTTGGTCATTTGGAATTTCTTCTAGTTCCCAAAATCGGTTCAATAGTCTTTAGAGGTTATCGAATGGGAGTTTCTGACTTGAGTGTTGCAATTTATTTTCCTAGAAAGAGTTCCCGAACAACTAGGGCCAGATAAAATCCAGCCGAACTTTGAACTACTAAAAACTGTTTATTTATCTACGGTATCTATTTTCGGTCAGTCCCTACGATTTGGCAAAAAATGTTAGCGCAGACGAACACGTCTATTGGTGACGTAAAAACTAGTGTCAGGTAACTGAATATTCGCGGGAATATGAAAATTATTAGTGTATACTCGTATTAGTGCCTTTGGAATATTTCCTGTTAATTCTGATATCACTGGATATATATTAATTTAGTGTTATAATTACTAAATTGTGATTTAAGTTGTAACGTACAAATATGTCTGTAATAGAACAAGTGGTTGAGTTACCAACCCTACCACATTAATAGGCACAGACTATAAATTTAATTTTTGTTGTAACAGTTTTGAAATAAAACTAGATTCTGCACCGCGGTCTAGTAAGGCGCGTGCAACTACGATTTTGTTATTTGCGGGATTGATCGCCTCTACCAAGTCGCGTAAATTTTTTTTAATGTTGTCAACGATTACTCTTAAAGCTTTATCTGACTCGTTTGATTTGATATCCAAATTTAGTATGGCTTTTAAATGACTCTTGACAAGCTAACGCTTATTATCGTAACGCGCGTAGTAACTCCCAAGCTTTATTATAATTCGCTTCGATGACTTCTAAATTACTGATCACTCGAACAGCCTCACCTTCTACATAAGAATTAAGACAGCAAAATTGGTGTGGGAATTCGTTTATTGTCATTGTTGGAATAAGTTTATAATCAATGTTTGGCTTTTGGTTTAGTTCACTCCATTTAATACTAGATGGCGCCTGTATCAGTTACCCCGCGGTATCATTTTTTTACACATAGATCCATAAGATTTTTGCATGCCTTGTACTTGTCAGTCTGAAAAAAAATACTATTGGGTTCGTGTTTTCTTTCAATTCGTGCATATTAGAAGTGAAGTGGTCATCGTGGTATAGTGTGCCCTGGTGCAGGGTGCACAAATTGGTCCTTACGAGTTGGACTTCGGCCGAGACCGTTTTTTTGAGCACCACTCAGTGTGAAGTTTGGGTAGTTGTGATTGTGCGTGTGCAGTAATTAGTTAAGTGCCCAAGAGATTGGGTTGCTAATAGATGGGTATGGACTGTATATGTATGGGGTGTATTAAGGGAGAAGTTTTGGAACTATTATTATTCAAGTTGATGTCAAAGTCATATTGCATTTTTCATAAATGCTGAAACTTTCAATAATTAATAAGAATAATTTAAAAGACTATGAAAAGGACTGGACCGAGAATATTTGTGGTGATTTTAAACATAGACAGACAACTTTTGCATTATTAAGAACTTTGAAATTTTTCATGATAAAAAGACTTGTGAATTCTTTGAACTTAGATTTTTTAGCATATACACTGTTAAACATAATGGGGGTGTATAGCCGGAAAAGGCAAATTATACTCGAAGAACCCCTCCTAGAAAAAATATTACCGTGCCGGAAAACATTACCTTTCGATCAATACAAATTTTAAAAATATATGACTGAAATAAAAATTGACAACCCTATATTAATGAATAGGAATTCATAGGGAGCTATGTGACCTACACCAATCTCGCCTGGGCCGCCATTTTGTATATTATTGTTTTTTACATAATTTTTTAATAAATAATATGGAAGTTTTATCCACATAAAGATTATTCTTTTTACCTATTGGTATTATTCCTTCATAAGATATGGAATATCAAACGAAGTTTAAAACGAAATACAAACGTTTACAAAATATCTTAAACAGAAAAACAAAGTAGCAATACCTTGGGGTACTTTGCAGATTTTGAAATTCAACATCTATCCATATTTTTAAATCGAGAAATTTTAAGGAACTTTCCTATTAAATCATAATCCGTGAGCAACAATCCAATGCACAAGACACAGTACAATCTTTTCCGTACCACTGACAGTTTAACGCTTGACTGTGACCTCACCTGATGGTAAGTGGTATACCCCTTATGGTTTCTACACAGCCTCGTATCTGAACACAAATCTCTTTGTTTGGCAGTACGTCTTTGCTGAAAGGGTGGTAACTAGCCACGGCCGCAGCCTCCCACCAGTCCAGACTCTGTCAAATTAGAAAATACAATTTCCTGAATTCTTCCTACCGGGCATCGAACCCGGGACCTCTGCTAGCAAAGGGAGTACTCGCAACACTGCGCCATCGAGGCCGTCGAAACCTTAAAGTAACGACACTTTTTCCATGTCACTGCCTAGGACTTACTTTTCGAAATGCTGGCGTCCGATATTATTACACTTTATAGCTTTTTACTTTAATTCAAACTTCACCCATGTTCACAAACACTGAGGCTGTCTTAAAAAAAAAATTGCAAAATTCCGTCTTTTTCGCGGAATGTATTATAGCATAACGCGCGTCGATAATTAACAATCAACAATCGCGGACTAAAACCAATCATATGCTGACTGATACATTTAAATTTCTTTAAGTAAAACAAACGCGCCGATTTCCTTTGTGGTGCCGCTAGGACTAGGGTTGTCGGAAATGTAATAAAGCATCGATATACACACACCGGCATATTAAGCGGAACACAAAAAATAAGAACCGCCTTCAAAACAAACTTACAAATACATTAATATGCGCTAAAAAGTAAGAAATAATTGCGTATTCTTTTATAGTGTTCATCGTATTGTTATATTCGGAGTCGGTGTCGGTGTATTATAACACTCTTTCCGAGTAAATAAAAACAGACCTTGTATTCTTATATTTAAAGCACATTTGAAATTAAAATAGTAACTGTTTTAAGCCATTTTCATATAAAACAAAAATTTAATAATAATTGTATTTACCATTGTTTGCAATGTTAGGGCAAAAACATACAATTGTAAATTATTTTTAGATAGCATTTTTAAAAATTTAGGCTAATTATTTTACAAACATATTTGAAGCTTTAATTTCGTTCAAATTAATGCATTAGTTTTAAGTTGAGGCAAAAAGGATTATTTTTGCTTTAATAATGTTAAGAACTGCGTTAGCGTGGTGGGTCTATGCTCCAAAAACCCTCTCTCATATGAGTGAGGAGGCATGTGCCAAGCCGTGGGACTTTATTGGGCTACTACTTGCTCTTACTTTTTAATACTTGTAAGGATAAGGATTGTTATTGAACGGAAACTTTAAAATTTTTACGGATGAAACGCCACGAAGATCAGCAGCGTTTTTTATGCTAATTCGTTTGAAGGTTAGGTAGTTATTTAATAATTTACTAAATATACTATTTTTCATGAAATATAAAATAAAATTATTTCAAAAATTCTCTTTTCTAAATTGTAAATGCAAAAACAAAATTTAATTAATATACGTACGTACGGAATGAGGCCATTCCCTTCGGGTTAGGCAGAGACAACATCCTTCCACTTGCCACGATCCTTGCATATCTCCTTCGCTTCTTTCATTCAAGTTCGTAGGTTTAGAGTACTCTTGACTTGGCCCTTAATTAAAGTGTCCTGTATTTGATCCAGGAATGTTCGCCTTGGTCTTCCCCTTCCAACTTTCGCATTCACTCTTGACTCATAAATCCTTTTTGTCAGTCTCCTTTCATTTATTCTCTCTACATGGCCAAACCATCTAAGCATACCTTTCTCAATTTTAGTCACAACGTCTTCTTTTATACCACAATATTCTCTTATCACACTATTTCTTACTTTGTCACTCAGTTTCGATCCACTCATACTTGTCAACGCTCTCACCTCTACCGCATTTATTTTACTTTTGTGATTCTTCTGTCATACCCACCTTTCACTACCATACGTAAGTGTTGGCACCAACATTTAAGCTTGCACAGCCAGTCTGGCCCTTTGAGACACCATCTGGCTATTCATAAAGGCGCGCAGGGCACCATTTACCATATTCCCTACATTCACTCTCCTTTCAATATCACTTTCACATGTTCCATCTTTAGTAAATTTAGATCCCAAGTATACAAATTCTTTCACCTCTTCCACTTGTTCCCCATCTACCAATCATAGATTCATCTCATTCTAAAAGCATAACTTTCGTTTTGTTTACATTCACTTTCATTCTTTTCCCTTACAAAGCTTTATTCACAATATTTACCATCACCTGTAGCTAGTCAAATTTAGACGGCGAACTTGGCGCTTTTGAAATAATAAAGTAAATAAAATATAAAATTTTATTTATAAATTACTACTTAAAACGAACTTAGAGGATCTAAATAACTTAATCGGTCGGAGTGCAAGACGTGACTGACTGCTTGTGTTTTCTTTCGAGACACAATGCCTTTGAAAACATAAAAAACGCGGTCCTGAGGGACGGGAAGGCAATGGCAAGTTGCTTCATGTAATCACATGTACTGCGTTTTTTATGCGCATCTAAGGGTCAGAAATCCCTTGTCATTTTTGAGTAATATTACTTACAGATGTCTGAATGGCCACAAGTGGGCACATGTTAGGCCTGCATAACTCCTCCCTCCTTAACTTCAAAGTCTTCTGATGTAATTATTTCAATCTGATGACTTTGATCACATCATTTAGGTATAAAAGACAAAATTAAAAAATAGGGGTACAAAAAAAAACAATATTATGTTATTACAATTAAACGAATAATGTTGCAACGTCAGTGTTTTCACTTAAATCACTGTTATATTTGGGTTTTACACAATAATTTTATCACTTCCACTTGATTCACTTATGACACTACTTGTAGCAAATTTGCAAAAGTTGCAAATCAAATCTCTTCCAAGCGGCGTGTGCATTTCCTGGAGATTAAACTTTTCTCTCAAAGGTATGGGATAACGAGGGGGTTTTGTTGGTTGAAAATATCAATTACAATTAAAAAATTGATTCATAAAAATATAATATTAATTTAGCAGTAAATAGCTTATTAGCAGTAAATCCTTGTTAATAATAATTCTTAGACTAAGCTTACACTTAAGTACACATTTAATCGATTTAAATAATTCAAAACTACACATGCAAAAAAAATATAGCATATAATTTTTCGATAAAAATATTCCTCTTATTACAATTTATAATAGGATTGTTTATACTCAAAATTTGTATATAATATTTCA
>JACTOM010000099.1:0-60268 GCA_015832385.1 Elymnias hypermnestra | reverse complement strand
TGGACACAGCATTGTAAAACCCAAGGAAAGAACAATAAACGATTTTTTTCATTTTTTTTTCATACCTCTGATTACCTATTAAATACGTATTAAAGACCGTTTTAATACCAATGAAATACTTTTGAAATTATTTAATTTGGACATTCCATTCAAAATATATGAGAATTGAAAAATGTCAAAGTAAAGAAAATTGTAAGAACCCTTATTACTGGGCATGCAGCTGATGAGTTAGCTCAGATTCCAAGAATAATAATGATGCCCATCTATATACCTGTACTATTTTTATTTTTAGTCCGACTTAGTAGACTTTCCACTGCCACGAGAATGGTATTTACGCGGGTAAAACCACGGGGCATTGTTAATAGTAAATATAAAGGTAAAAAAGAATATATTTTTCAACAATACACTAAAATCTACATGCGAACATGTGTGACAGAAATTACAAGGTGACTTTTATGTTCCAAATATTGGATTCAAATTCGAACTAACAGCAGGTTTGAGCTACAATACCCATCCGGTCGGAAATGTGCTGATCTCAAGGGATCCATTGACTTCCTGGTCTGTTTGTTACACTGACTCACTGATTTTGTGTTACCATAACAGCTTTCGTAGACAGATGGAATCATCTATATTGCGCATTATACTTTCGATAAACCTTTAACGTATGATTTTCAATTACTTCAATTGACTTCGAATGCAGAGTGTGTTAATTTTGAAGTATTTCTTATTCTTATTTACAAATGTTAATATAATACTTTTATTTGATCTGACGTAATAACGTCTTATAAATAGATGACGACCGTGACTAGCTGCCATCCAACCAACAAAGACGTGAAGCTAAGCAGAAAAATTTGCGTACAGGAACAATACTGTGTACAAAAGACTAAAGAAAGTCTACAGTCTTCTTAGGAGTAACCTTAGACTCTGGGCTTCACTGGGTGCTTTTATTAAGACCCTGGCAAGGAAACTTAGATCAGCTACATTTACTGTTACAAAGGTAAGACAATACACTGATGTTAAAATTGCTAAAATGGTGTATTTTCTTATTGTAATAGCATTATATGTTACGGCATAAAGTTATGGGGTAAGGCGGCGGACATTGAAACTATATTAATTTTACAATAAAGAGCAATACGTATCAAAAATCAATTAGGACCTCACTCAAAAGTAAAGAATAATCAATTCTCACAGTACCGTCGCAATATATATTAAATAATATCTTATATATCCGTGATAATATTCACTTAAACAGCAAAAAAAGTAAAATACACAATTTTAATACTAGAAATAAAAATGTTGTAATGCCATGATTTAAGAGTAAAGAAGGCTTAGAAATCATTAGTCGAGCATACGCATTTTTAATAAAATAGCCGAATTAGTTCTAGGTTTGCATCTATATTATTAAGAAATATATTAAAAACGTCTGATTACAAAAAGCGTATTATAATATTGAAGATTATTTAAGTGGAATAGATGTTTGAAATTGATTCCAGTTGCAAATTAAAGCTTAACAAATTATAACACATAAAAACTATGTTCAAAGGTGTAACCGTTGGGTTTCTAGCAGGTTTCTTCTCAGCGGGATCAACTTTCCAAACCGGTGGTAGATTACTGACGATTCAAATGTGCTTCTTGAACGTACTTCAATAAATTTGGAAACCATAAGAGGTATATTCTCTTACAAGATTACCGTACTTCCAAATTGGACTGTATCATCATTTCCCATCAGGTTGGATTAAAGTTCCGCACTAACCTGTCAATAATAAAAAAAAGATAGACAGGTTACTATATTCCTACAAAATGTACGTAGCTCCTCTTGGAAAGTTCTAAAGTACGAGATTGTATATATGTATCTTTAAAGTTGAATTACTACAAATTTTTGATGGCAACGGAGTTCCTTCTCTTTCTCGGTTATGAGACGACATTACAGTAAGTCTTTATATCAGCTAGTATTTATATTATACAATAGGATAAACTACTACATATTACATTTATATACTGATACTATCCCTGACCTGTGTACAAGTATTTTAAGCCTAGATTACCTGTTATAGTGATTGGCTGTGATAGACTATTCAACCGATTTCAATTTTAGTTTTGTATTCTTCATTTTATCATCTTAGGGCATGGTACATACATAAATAGCATCTCGCCTCACTCCCATAGGGGTAGGCACAGACCACGTCCTTCCACATGCCACGATCCTTTCATATAAGTTCGTCAGTTTAGAGTACTCTTGACCTGGCCCTTATTTACAATGTCCTGGATTTGGTCCAGGAACGTTCGCCTTGGTTTTCATCTACCAACTTTCCCCATTCACTCTTGACTCATAAATCTTTTTTGTCAGCCTCCTTTCATTCATTCTCAACGTGCCCAAACCATCTAAGCATACCTTGCTCAATTTTAATCACTACATTTTCTTTTATACCACAACGTTCTCTTATCACACTATTACTTACTTTGTTACTCAGCGTCAATGCACTCATATTTCCCAACGCTCTCATCTCTACCGCATTTATTTCACTTTACTAAGGGCATAGGATAAATTTGAGTCTTACTTATTATATATTCATACATAAAGAAACTTGGAATAATGCATAAACTATAAACAAACACTCTAAGCCAAGTGTTCCACAGTATTTATATTGACAACAGTATGGGTACAATCGAAAATTTATGTTAAAATTAATACCAATAACCGTAACTTTCAATATACAAAGAAAATTAAATTTTAACAACCGTCCAACAATGGAAATCAGATTTTCAATTTCATTGAGCTAAAATTGAGTCCGTTCAATTCGAGATATTTGAATTATTGCAGTTTATATAAAGTTAACTATAGTTTAATGTGGTATCGAGGTATATTTTGTTATTATATTTGAAAGCTCTTTTAGATGATTACTTTGTTTAATGTGAAATTATGTAATTCGCAACTTATAATCCTGAACCACATTTTTTCCCTTAAATATAAAACCGCAAAATACAAATATATAACTAATATCGTTCCACTAGTATTTATTGTATATATACGAGCAGTTACCGGCAATTATTCATGGATATAAAGGAAAATTCGTATCTTAACAATCTTGAATTCACATGAACCCATACAAAAAAATTAATCAAAATAGATCAAGGTGTTTGGAAGTGTAGTTACACACATGAATAGTAGAATTTTAATATAGAAATTTTAATATAGATATGGAAATATTAGCTAAGTTTGGCTTCACTGATACATTTTATTTAAAGGCTGTCTAAATTTCTCTTTGATTAAGAATGTCAACAATCAAACAAAAAAAATCTTTTGCATAAAATGAAAACAGTGGACTCGGATGATCATTACGGTAAATATACAAGAAAAAACATAAACTTGTAAAGTGTATTAAACAGACACATTGATGAAAAATATTTAAAAGCATATAAAATTGCAAAGGTTAGGTATTTTTTGTTTGATTAACAAGAAAAAGTAGTGATATTAAGATAAAAAGTGCACCAAAGAAAAAACCTCAAAGCTTTGTAGCTTATGACTTTAAACGAACTTCATCTATTAGTTATTTATAACAAAGCTGCATCGGACTTTTTACACACACTTTTTTAAATTTCTGTTGAAACACTAATGTGATGGAACCTCGGACGTCTTAGTTTCATGGGCATTGAACGAGACTGAGACATCACACTTAGTTATGTATCTCATCGGGTAAAGCCGGCGCTCGTCGCCTAAGAGTGCCACAGAAGTATAGTCAACGCGTCACTGCTATACTTGTTCTACTCGTATAACCGTTAGAAGAGAGAGAAAATAGCATTATATAATAATTATAACTGTATACATTGAAAATGTTATTCATTGATAAATATAAAACAGAATAATATTTTTTTATTTCATATTGTTAACTTAGCTTTCGTATTCACTTCTATCGTTCGGTCTTAAACAGTCTTTTGTAAAGAAATATACCAATTCAAATCTAAGTATATAAGAAACTAGCAATACCCCACGGTTTCACCCGCGCAGATACCAATCACATGGCCGTGGAAAGTCTACTAAGTCAGACTATAGATTTATTTTCGAAAATATAAATGTTTTATTTCACTTAGTTTTTAATTACTTCATATCAGATTATTAGATACACACTTACATTCATAATCTAATCAATATGCAAATTTTACTTTACAACGAATATATATTTAACTAGCACATTTTAAAATTCGACATCATTTACGTAGAATGTCCGACATTAGCAAATTTAACAATATTCTACAGGTATTGAAATCATTTTTTAAATCGCTTCGTTAATTTTTATCATGCTTGATTATTATAAATTCTTAAAAATAAAAAACCCAAATGTTTCTTCTATAATATTGGAGAAGAGATATATTTGTAATAAATACTATATTGTCTCAGAACTTCCCTATACACAACGTTTGACACTCTGGTTTTCTTTAGATTTATATTTTCGTTATATCTTTTGAATGGAATGTCCGATTTATAATAATTTAAAAAGTATTTTACAGCTATTGATACGGTCCTTAATAAAATATTTAATAAGATAACGATCAATATAGAAGTATGTATAATCTGGTTTGATTATTGTCGGCACTTTTATTAACTTTTAAAATGCAAATAAGTAGTTATAGTGGCATAACAACAGGAGTTGAACATATCATGGACTTTATTGTAGATATTAATATGTTCTATAACACCGTAGAACATCTTTTTTTTTGTTCTATTTTCTATTGTTTCTGCAGCGCATGCGATGACAAATTTTTAGTTTCACACCTTGGGTTACATTAATGAATTTGTCTTAGGGATCGCAATTTTTTTGAGAAAGTAATATAACCTGTGTCGCTTAGTAAAAACTCAGCTTTTAATGGTAAAAAAATTTTGAAATCGGTCCAGTTGTTTTTGGGTGAAAACGTTACAAGCATGATTACATACAAAACAAAGACATAAATGTTTCTTTTTTTTATATATTACAGCATTTTTGAATCGTCAAATAATATTTTTTTCCATACTATAATTCTAATGTACGTGTGANCTTGGGTTACATTAATGAATTTGTCTTAGGGATCGCAATTTTTTTGAGAAAGTAATATAACCTGTGTCGCTTAGTAAAAACTCAGCTTTTAATGGTAAAAAAATTTTGAAATCGGTCCAGTTGTTTTTGGGTGAAAACGTTACAAGCATGATTACATACAAAACAAAGACATAAATGTTTCTTTTTTTTATATATTACAGCACTTTTGAATCGTCAAAAAATATTTTTTTTCCCACACTCTAATTCTAATGTACGTCTGATGATGGTACTCCAGAACGACTTAAAATCTAAAGTTATGATCGTTCCTTCTTACCCTGATCCGAGAAGAGCCCACAACAAACTCAGTCGGGTATTTTGTTTTTTTTTACCATCATCATTTCAATATCATATTAGTTTAATATATTCAAATTAGAGCAGTTCGTGCACTCCCGCGGGTTTCTATCGTCTAACTAATCTTGCAACTTATAATACGATTTTTCTATCAACTTTCTTTTAACAAAGACTATGAATTTATTAATTGACATCTCTAAAACGTCTTGTGAGAGTTTATTATAGAAACGTATACAGTTACCCTTTCATCTTTATAATAGTAGTTTAGATATGCAAATGTTCATTGATAAGAAGGTACAATTCACAACAATGTACAAGATACATTCAATTCACACACGAAGTCGATTTTTAACTATACTCAAACAAAGTTTTCACTTAATTTTGGAATTTATCAACTAACCACACGCCCAATATAAGACTGTTATTTCAAAATACAACTAACACTGTTTATTAAACCATTATACAAAGCTTAGTTAGCTAAAGCTTCTTTATACAAAAGAAGCGGAGGTTTTATGGGCAACAAAAAAAAAACATAAAAAATTCATAAGAAACCAAACTGACGTAAAAGCCGATGTTTAGCGCGATAACCCGTTTGTTCCGTTCCGAAGCCTTAAGGTTGCTCCGGGCGTAAAAAGATGCGGAACGGATAACAGATGTTGGCATAAATACTAGTTGCTTAGCAAGAAGGTATAAAACAAACAGCTGCGAAAAATAAAACTTGTAAAAATGTGTTTCAGTACACAAAATTTTACCTTGTAAGAAAAAAGGTATAAAATACAGTTACTTCAACTCCTACTTAAAATTAAATAAATGGTTATCATCTACTACAAGTTTATATAAGAAAATGTATTTGACCTTGAGTGGATGCTTAAAAATGTACTTTATTAAAGAACTCGTGACTTCGTCTGCGTGAAAAAAAAGTTAAAAGAGCGTACGTACATAGTACACATGTCAGAAGTGAAACTTCTTTGGCAAATTAGTTTTTAAGTCATGTTTATATTTATACAAATCTAAAACTTCAAATTTCCGAGACCTATAGGGAGGAAAAAGGAACATATGTTAGCAATTTCATGAATTTAATTGTGATTTGATGAATTATTGAAGTTTGTGCGTGTTTTCTGTCAACATTAGACATAATTAATTAAATTTTGTTTTTGAATTAGCATAAAAAAGCTGCACATCTTTGTGACACTAATCACGTGTTTCATCCGTAAAATTTTTATCATTTCATTAGCGCTTAAAGAAGTTTAACTTCAAAAATCATTAATATATAGTAGCGTCGCGTTAGCTGTTAGTCTTCGGCTGACTTAGTTGACGAAAGTCAATGATACTGGAACGCGCGTTACATATCCGAGCGTGAAGGCTTAGTTTCATTAAAACAAATAATTTTTTAGCGCATCTAAAGAAATTTTCATTTTATTACATCTTATGGCGGCCTCGCTGGCTGGAGGTCCCGGGTTCGATCCCCGGTAGGATGAATTTAGGAAATTGTATTTTCTAATTTGTTTTAGTCTGGACTGGAGGGAGGCTTCGGTCGTGGCTAGTTACCACCCTACCAGAAAGAAGTACCGCCAAACAAAGAGATTTGTGTTCCGGTACGATGCTGTCTAGAAACCGTAAGGGGTATATCGCCTCTTAGCAGATTAGCGCGCTTCCATCTTAGACTGTATCATCACTTACCATCAGGTGATATCACAGTCAAGCGCTAATCTGTCAGCAATAAAAAAAAATGGATTGGACACTCTTTTAGCTCTTTAATATATTATCTTTGAGTTCTATACACAAATCTATCTTCACCAGGTAACAAAACATTACTGATGTTTTTACTAATGTTGTTACAGTCACAGCTGATAAATCGCCGTCTTGACTGAGTAAGGCTATATTCCACACACTTTATTAATTAAATCCAGAGCTAACATTCATTCACCTCTCGACTTTTTGTTGTCCTTTCATTTAGTTCCTTTCAGTTCTTAATGGAGAATATAACTCTTCTATTTAGATCTGAAAGGATATAAAAAAGTTTAATGAACTTTTTCAGAAACAATACTAGAATTTTACAGAGAAAACTTATCCACTTATATAGCCTTAACAACTGTTTGATTGATTTTGAAAATATATTTATAAAAATTACTTCGATTAGGGTATAAAATTCGATATTTTTTAATTATTTTGTAACAAGTTACTGACTAGAAACCTACAAATTGTATTCGCTATGTTTTAATTTATGTATTTTATGCGGTCATTTTAAGTACTTTACGTTGTTTTCCTTATTTTTTTTCACTAACAGTTAGTTACCTTTACCCAATAGAGATTCCTAATGCAATAATACCGCCTTAGCATGATGTGATTCCTAAAGTACTATTTAAGTTTTCCTGTAATTTTGTTTGTTTTCTTAATGTTGTATGTGCGATAAAGTACTTATCTATGTTAAATACATAGACGAAGAATGATTAAGTCATTACTTTATATACTAAAAAATTAATCTTATATTATGTACATTGCAATAAACAGTAAAAAAAATAGTATTATTATAAGTTTAAGTGAAAAAATTGAATATAAAACACGTATTTTATGGACTTACTAAATATACTAAAAAAAGTAATCATTCGATACATATTTATTGATATTTTGCTCTCGGGGAACCATCCAGTTAATAACATAATTTAATTAGTAATTGAATAGTAGAAATTTAATAAAAAAAACTTGAAATTTCGCAAACCTAAATAATTAGAATATGAGGCCTAAGTATACCATATTCAACGAATAAATTATTTGATTTGATCCATTGTCTTATTTTCACTAAAATTAGACATTTTTTAAATACATTTAGATCAATTACAGAATATCACTCATACATGCAGATATGTAAAACAATGGGTTTTTCTTAAAACTACGTAACGTTCCGAAAACATCATCATTAACTTGCACTTAAAGTTGAGGAACTCGGACGTATAAGAAAAAATGAAATCGATTCTCAAAAAAAACCTAAAAAAAGTAAAACAAAATATTTAACCTAATGTTCATGTTGTTCATGTTTTCCTTAATCCAAGTATATCTAGAATATAATTTTTTTAAGTATACAATGCATTCTTTTTGAATAGTAAACTAAAGTAAATTGTCACGCTTCCGTCGACGATGTTAAGCCTTTATATTAAACTTATGCACAAAACTTTATTTTCGTTGAAACTTAAATAAAACTCACTAATGAGGCGTTTTTTCTTGAGGATTTTTCTTATCTATAAATTCCCAGTGAAATGACTAGGATAACCAAAAAAGTATATTAAAACTGCTTCGAATTTATCACTGGACCATATAACATATGTAGATGGTGGTCGTAGCTACGTGTCATGTGGGGCAAACGTTTTACGAGGATCTAAACGGTAAAATATGATATTCAAGTTATCTACTGCCATGTTCGTGTGTGTGTCTGCGTTATACGAAATTAGTAAGTGGATTAAATATTTCAGGTTCCCATACAGAAAACTTCCTTTAAATAAACATTATGTTAGCAAGGTTAAACGTTTCATGAACATATTTCTATTAATCATATACTAAAAGCTCCCGGGGGTGTTATTGCGAAGTTTTACTGCCGTGGGAATGTGAAGAAATCTGTTTGTTATCGAATTCTCAATCTAAACAGCCATTTATGAGGACTTCAGTCACCTATACACGTACGGCAATATCTATTATCTATACATATATAAGGGATATCCAGGTCTCTATTGACTCATCACGATATCTCTGGAACCATAAGGCGTAGAGACTTGAAATTTGGTGGGAATATTCCTTTTGCCGAGCAGAGGTCAGCTAAGAACGGATTTTCGAAATTACACCCGCAAGTGGTTTGCGGGGATTTTAATTAAAATAAATCAAATTTTCACATAAATAAAAAAATTCAAACTTCACATTTATAAGCTTTATCTTTTATGGTTTGTATAACTTGGTCAGAATTTTGTTTTTAAAATAGTGGAAAGTATCAAAAGTAAATTTTAGTTTTAGTTAAAAAATTCGTTACATTTCTAAATGTAATGCATTATATAAGTGGAACTTCTTATAATTACTAGTATTATGGAATCGAATTTTAGCATTTTAGCAAAAGCAAATTACCCCCAAAATCGGTTCCACCACAAAAATTTTATAAGGGAACAAATATGAAACTGTCGAATTGAATACCTCCTATTTTTTCATCTGTTAAAAAAATAAAGTCAAACTCTCGCTATAGCTATGTTTTCTTTTGAAATGGTTTCTCTACATATGAAACACTAGCTGATGGATCCATCTGAGCCGAAGAGAATTCATTGAATCTACAACCAGGCATAGGTCAAAGTTTATAAAAGGAAAATATTTGACTGGCCTATTTTATTCCAGAGCGATATTAATACAAATAGCAATCATCTCTAACTTTATTATATACTAGCGAAGTACAACATACAAAATATTATATACATGTTTTCTCTTTCAATCTACCGAATAAACCTTGATGCGTCGAATATGTGGATTAAATTAACATGCAATAAAAGTTGAAAGTACTTTAGTATACATATATTACAAACAAATGCGAATTAAAATGTTATTCTCTAAATTAAATACTATTAACATTAACCTACGAGGAAGCGGAAAAACTCCTGAAAATTATGCCATAAGTAATCACACTCCCACAACAACGCATATATTACACATGCACTCATACATTTACATAAGCACTTACAATCGCAAATATTTATATATTTAAATTTTCCATTACTTTTCAATCTCATTATGATTTTAAGAATACATAAACTTGTAGTTTGGAACAGCGAGACCTCTGACACAGGTATCACTAAAAAAGGGTATCTAAAAAATCATTGATAACTTCCGCCTGAACACGACCGGTTAAAAGATAAACCATGAGCAACATTTATGGACGAAGCGCTGGTATCAAGTGTATTTAGTTTTAATGATTTTCTATGCGACCATTGGTTTCGGAGATATGTTTGAACAAAGAGAAAATACTCCATGTTCATTTGAAGTCTGATAGCTCAGTGAGAAATGGTCGTAGCGAGACCAAAAAAAAAAAAGAAATTAAAGTGAAATAGACAATCTAGCCAATTCATATAGTGTTTAATTTAAAAAAAAAGATTTCAAGTTGTACACCAAAAATAAGATCAAAACTAAATTTGAAAGTTTTTTCTTGACATAATCATTTTCGCGATACTTATTCCTTGGAAATATTTTTTGCGAGATACTAAAATTAGAAACTTCAAGCTTTAAATTAATTTTCATATCACACTAATACGACCATTTTTATAAAAGATACATGCATTTGAAATATCGTTGAAAATTTTGGTATTTTTTTTATCGTTTCATTTTTTCCAATACCACACACATATATCCATCTGTATAACTTACCGGATTGTCATCGTCGTCGTCGCTTTAACCAATTGACGTCCACTGCTAGACATAGGTCTCACGTAATCACGTCCACAAGGCCCGATCTTGCGCAGCCTGGCTCCAGCGGCTACCGGCGGACCTCTTTATATCAACGGTCCACCTTGTGGGGGGCCTGCCTACACTGCGCCGTCCGGTGTGGGGTCGCCACTCCAGAACCTTCGGCCCCCAACAACCATCGGTCCTTCGGACTATGTGCCCCGCCCATTGCCACTTCAGGTTCGCGATTCGTAGGACTATGTCGGTGACTTTGGTTCTACTACGGATCTCTTCATTTCTAATTCGATCACCTAGAGAAACTCCGAGCATCGCCCTCTCAATCGCACGCTGAGTGACGACCACGTCTCAGATTCGCAGGGCCGTTATTTTTTAAGGTATCTATTCATTATAATGAGATATCCTCAAATGATAAACCTCGATAAATTATATATCTAAACCTTTCAGAAGAATCATTCCGTCTATACTCGTATGTTATATCTGATAACTAGTTGATTACACCGGGATCGGTTACTACGTAATTGATATTGCGTATAATTAACATCTGAATGAGCCATAAATAAACTTAGGAAAGCTTGGCCAGTCGTTAAAATAAACTTATATAGTTTTTTATTCAAAAGATATAATAATATAAAGTTGGAAATTTATCTAGAATATGGATAATGTTTTTTTAAAGAAGAGCTTTAATGTTTTTTTGATATTTTGATAGTATAATATAAGAATAATGTCAGCTGCAAGGTTATTGGCGATATATAAAATACAAAGATGGGAATATATGTACGTCTGACTCCTACCTTAGAGAAACTTTGCGACAGTTTGAAGATTTATGTAGGTATTTTTACGGGGAAGGTAATATTAGGAGAGCACCAAGCAACAAATCACGTATATGTAATGAAAAATATGGTTATCTTAATCAATTTGGTGTTTACATTCAGGTTTGATTTATTTTGCCGTTATTGGAATGTTTCAGTCAAATTTAAGAAGTAAATATCTCCTAATAATATATTTCTTTATTCAAAATTGAAACCAACATTTGCTAATAAGATATACTATATGCTACAGTAATAAATCTTCACCCTCATCGCCAGACTTATTTCCATTTAATATGGATTTATAAAAATTACAAAAGAATTAATTTTAAAATTTAATATCTATTTTCACAGATTACAAAATATACTGTGAAAACTCCTTACTTTAGTAAATATATTACAAAATAAGTCGATATATTGAGATATGAATAATTTAAATTTTTCATTATTGATTGGTGTAAAAAAATAAACAAGAAACTAGTAAAAATTGCAATCTGAACATCCATAAATAAAATTGAAATGTCTGTTTGTAATATTAAAATGAGAAATTGGTAAAATGTCCTGGATATGATTTCTGATCACATTGAAAGTTCTTTTAAAATTGCTAATAATATTTTAACCAAATATTGACGCAATGGTGCGAGTATTCGCTTTGCTAGCAGAGATCCCACGTTTGAATCCCGGTAAACTTAGAGTATTTTGATAATTGTTTGGGTCTGAACTGGCGAAAGGCTTTGGCCGAGATCAGGTACCACTCAACCGGCAAAGACTTCCCACCGTACAAAGAGTTGCCACCACCCTGCCACCACGTTCTGATAAGATGGTGCGTAGTAACTGTAATAGGTAAATCAATTCATCTTAGACAGTATCATCACAAACCATCACATGAGATCACCTTCAAGTGTTAATTTGTCTTTTGTTTTTTTATTGCTAACAGATTAACGCTTGGCTGTGATGACATCTGATAGTAAGTGATGATACAATCTGAGATGGAAGCACACTAATAAGTTAAGAGTTAATATATGTTGGAGTACAATAGTCTGTGGAACGCTGGTGCCATGTGTCTATCGGCGTGGGGCAGAGTCATTAAGTGGCAGCCCGGCGCGCGTCTCTCCGTATATCTCGGGTGAAGGCCCGCCGGTGCGGTTGACTTTTGAAACTGTCGTGTTCTTAGCTATTATTATTATTATTAATGAGTTTGTGTAAATTGATATCGGGAACATTAACTAATTGAACATTATAAGTTCATTAATAAAGTGTTTGATTGCGCATTACCCGTCAACGCCCACAGAATGGAAATGGAAATTATGGATGCCATTAATGACGACGTCGGCGGGGAACCCCACGCCTCTATGCTTTATGTTTCCCTCCTTTTCTCTCATTCTCCGACATATATATCTTATGGTTCTACCACAGCAACTTTCCGGAACACAAATCTCTATGCTTGGTAGTACGTTTTTGCAGGTAGGATGGTCAGACTCCGACGAATTAGAAAAAGCAATTTTCCTAATTTGTTCGACCAGCACTATAAAAAGACTTCCTTTGTGTTAAAAGACATTGTGTTATATATGTGAAGGCTAACATACGAATAAGCATGAGTTAATATAACAGCAGCGAAGTAATAATACAGTTTCAAAGTTATATTGCATTTATTCTGGAATACCACAGAATAGCTATAAAAATAAACAAAGCAAGAAACGAGACCAGATGTTCCACGAGAGAAGCAAAGAAATTGCAATTTTATAAAACAAAACTTTCCACCGCCATTGCACACGACCGCGGAATGTTAACAGCTCATTAGTTACAAGTTGCTGAAGCTGTTATTTACCAACCAGCTGTTATCCGCAACGTAGAAAACTATAAAAGGAATTCATATTGCTGGTATTACCAACACTTATTAGAATTAAGAGAAAAATGCGAGCAGCATTTGATACATACAAACGTATCCCCGTGTTTCTTCTTTATGTAATTACACTCAAACAAATTTATTATTAAATTTATTATTAAACTGCCTCATTGGTCTAGTGGTTAGCATGTTCGACTACAGACATGAGGTCCTGGGTTCGAGTCCCGGGGCGGGCAAGTTCGAAATCGATATTGAGTTTTCTATTCAGATTTTCTCAATATTTACCCGAAGTTGTGAAAAATTTGGCGGTGTCATCCACCCCCGTGCCTCGGAGAACATGCTAAGCCGTCGGTCCTGCGCCTGATCTCTCTCCGGCCGTGTCGGATTCCCGTCACATCGGACTATGAGAGTTAAGGAATAGAGAGTGCACTTGTGGACTATGCCTGCCAATCCGCAGTGGAGCAGCGTGGTGGGTCTATATGTTCTACAAACCCTCTGTGTCCTATGAGTGAGGAGGCCTGTGCCCAGCAGTGGGACGTTAATGGGCTGCTACTTACTTACTTTTACTTACTATACAAGCCTGTCAGAAATAATATAGAAGAAGACAATACAATTTACTGAATGCAGTATTTTGTATTTTACAGTATAACACTTAGAGTTTTTTGGGTTCACCCAGTTCTGGGGACATAAAATAAAATGATCTTCGTTTTATAGTTACATATATATTTACCATTTGCAAAAATTGTAATATAAAAATAAAAATTATGAGGTATAGGTAATAAACAAGCAGTTGCAACAGCGTGACGCATATGTGACTAAACTTGTATTATATCGTACGAATAGAGCAGGGATTATTTAAAAACATTCGATATTCGACAAAAGATAAATAAATTAATTTGCGCAAGAAATGTCTTAAATGTTTTGTATTTCAACAAAAAATTATTAGGTCTAAACGACATCATTAACATAACTTACTGTGGTACATTTAGAAGTCGCATTTCGCCAAATTTGCTCATTAGGTCTAATGTTCCCAAATAACTTACTCTTATCCTATTTCCTTTTCCATTTCGCATCGAAAGCCCGAAGTTGAAATGACTGAATTGTCAAGTTTCAAAGTACATTCTCTTATCAATGTATTCCATTAAAAATTGTAGATTAAATATAACAGAAATCTTGAAATGAACCTCTAAATCTTAAATTTTCTTTATAAGTTTAATTCTTCTGTAAACGACTTCGTTAAACGACGAATTTTCCAATATTTCCAGGAAATCAAAAGCTACATGTACCAAAGTAAACATAGTCTTCTTTACATGTAAACGACTGGGCCCATTATGACGAAGTTTTGACTATATTCAGCTGAATTTAAGAATGGTTAAAGTTTATAATGTGAGCTGACAAACAACGGATTTACCTATATTTCCACGGGATCGGGAATTGCGCGAGTGAAACCGCCGGTTAAAGCTAGTAAAGCATATTTCAACAGCTCGTGAAGATTATCTGGAGCAATAAAATAAAATTAAAATTATATTATTTGTAAAAGTATTGTCGAGTAATAAGGCATGATCGTCTAATGGTTAAACGCCTTATGGTACCCAAACAGTTTTTCACGCCTCATTCCTATAGAGGCAGGCAGAGACTACGTCCTTCCACTTGCCACGATCTTTGCATATCCCCTTCGCTTCTTTCATTCTCATTAAACCTTTCATACAAGTTCATCGTTTTAGAATACTCTTGACCTAGTCCTTATTCAAAATGTTCTCATTTGATCCAGGAATGTTCGCCTTGGTCTTTTCCTTCCAACTCTCTCATTTGCTCGTGACTTATAAATCCTTTTTGTCAGTCTTCTTTCATTCATTCTCTCTACGTGCCCAAACCATCTAAGCATACCTTTCTCAATTTTAGTCACCACATTGTCTTTTATACCACAACGTTTAAAATTATACAAAATTTTGTAGTCATACTTAATTGTTGTTACAAATCATTTTTGTGCTTTTCAGTGAAGATACAAATCTCAGAATATAAACAGCCCTCTTAAATATATGTGAAAATAAGCCTACGCCTCTAAGCCCTTAGTCCAATGAGCAAAGAAGCTGGTCTGTTAAAATAGGACTTTAATTGGTTTTTGCTTCTTATAAAAGTAAACGCATAATTTAAAATGAAAATCATAGAGATACAATACAATACATCGAGACTTTATTGTTTATTTACAATACAATACATCGAGACTTTATTGTTTATTAAAGATAACATTGAGTTCTTGATAACTTCGTTTCTAGCATAGAAAGTGTGTGAGACAAAGACACATTGTCCTTAGCATTAGAAAATTCTATATTCAGTTGGTCTATAAAAGCTAAATTTATAAATACAAATATAAAAAAAAAATAAACGTAGACCTTTACAGCACTTTTGAGGAGTGAAGTTAGGTATTTCCACACATTATTTTCAATGTAGACTGATGTTGATAGAAAAAGAACTTACCAAATAAAGTTACAAAGGTTTCTTCGCGTCATGGCCTGGGAACAGCTCACTAGAAACTCAGTCAAAATATATATTTACTAGTCAACAAATTAAATTTCATACTGTGATAAAAATAGCAGTGAAACCTTAATTTAGATGAATAATACAACATCTTAACGTGTATTAAATTACAGTACCGGAGACCAACTTCCGGCTGATCCAGAACAAGACCGACGATGACACGGTGAATGTCATCTGTGCAGCGGATGGAGCCTTCCCTGCGCCAAACCTCACGCTCGCCACACCGGAAAGGTGAGCATAAAACCAAATTTATAATTATAGAAAGAGAGAGCGAGAATTTTTTTATTTTACACGATAAAAATAACATGTTATTGCTATTTAACGATTTCGTCCAGGCAACCTTGGGTTAGTTGATGATAAATGAAAAGGGCGTTGTGACATAAAACGGTGAAGAAATACGTATAATTTGTTTAATAAATATAAATACATACACAAGTATTTAAAATAAGTAAGTAGCAGCTCATTAACGTCCCACTGTTGGGCTCAGGCTTCCCTACTCATATGAGAGAGTGTTTTTAGAGCATAGACCCACCACGCTGCTCCACTGCGGGCTGCCTGCCAACCCGGAGTGGAGCAGCGTGGTGGGTCACACAAGTGCACTATCTTTTCCTTCACTCTCATAGGCTGATGGGACGGCAATCCGACACGACCGCAGAGACCAATTGAATGACTTTTCCGAATGTGATCGTACCATCCATACAAGCTGACAACCATATATCCGCGGTTGTTTTAAATCAATTTTTATTATACTAAACGATATTAGTAATAATAATTTCTTATACAGTAAACAAAGTGAACTACATAATTATATACATACGCATTTTTAACAAGACACCGAAATTTTATGATATACCTAAACATCCTTTTTACATTATTGCCTTTCCAATGAAACATTTTTATTATCACGCCGAGAAATGCCTTTACGCAGCCCGTTCAAACATTATCTAAACTGGAGTGTGGGACTCACTGGCAGTAAGCTACAATACCCACTAAAACCCAGCGAGACCCTCCCCATCCTTTAGTGGAGCACCTGAGGATCGGTTGACGCAATCTACCTTGGTACTCCGGAATACTCCCGCTGGTAAACTTAGAAAGCAGGTAGGACAAGCGCAAATCTACGCCTCCTGCCTCCCAACCTCCTGCGCTGGAGAAGAGGAGCGCCTATAGAGTCCTCCCTCTGCCTCTCATGTGCTTCCTTCAGCGAAATAACTGATTCGCAGAAGGAGGCCACAGCCCTCCACTCACTTTCGCTTGTGACCATTACGCCAACCATATCCTCCAACGAAAGGTCACCTCCGACCAACGATGTCAAGAGATGCCGCTGGTGTCCCCACGCCGGGCATTCTACCAGAGTGTGCTGCACCGAATCAGTAGGTGCAACAAGCTCATAACAGGCGGGCGTTTCCTCTCTGTGAACAATCTGATGCAGGTACCGGAACAACCTTGTCCGATCAACACCTGCACCAGCCTGTAAGAAAGAGCCTTTTCTTCAGATGTGGACGGATCGCTAGGGGCACTCTGGTCGGATTATTTCAAAATCTATAAGGGAAATAGGTAGAAATAATAGTATTTTATACATACAAATAACAATCCACTTATACGTGTGAAATAAATCATAATTCTTACGAGTTAGCACAATAACTTGTACTGAAATAAAATAAGCCAACTTATCACCGTAATGTCTTGCCAGATGGCCGGAGAATATACTCGTAATAACTAAACTAAAATATGGTGGGTTTACTACGAATAGCTCAAGAGTTTGACCGATAAAGTAATTTCTTATTGGTTTCTTCAGTATGAGAGTTACTTTTGGATATAATGACAATTTCCGATTCAAATCCTGCATGTCTATTAACTTTGCACTCTGTTAATATCTTGTTAAAATTTTCAAACGTCGTTAAAAAAAAATTCAAAAAAATGTGAGTAGTAGCACATTAACGTCCCACAGCTGGACACAATCCTCCTCACTCATAAGAGAGATAGGTTTTTTAGAACATAGGCCCATCACACTGCCTCACTGCGTGTTGGAATACATAGTACACTAGTGCATTCTCTATTTCCTCACTCTTAAGGTCCGATTTGTCGGCAATCCGACACGATCGAGGAAGGGACAGGCTGAGGATTGACAGCTTAACGACCTCTCCGAAGCACGGGTTGGAATACACCCTTAACTTCCCTGCAAATACTGAGAATTTATTAACAGAAAACTCAATATCGATTATTTATTAATCTTAAAAACATTACTTTAATAAAGTTAATTAATAATAGTAAAGCGAATTACTACAGTCCCTGTTATCTGAAAGTTGTCGCAAAAGCTTTGAAGATTCCTTTCTTTACCTTTCTTTCGTGTTAGATAGATATTTTAATATAATCTCATCCTGTCACTTTTATTGATAAACCATTATTTGGTAATACTTGTTTTTATTCATAACAGGCCTACCCTGGGCGATAATCACACCTGATGTTAAATGTTGATGTACCTATTCCCCTGCATTTGAAAATACCCGTATTAACCCGGAGCCAGGAAACACGGGAGCTGGTAAAGAATTTCACTTCTTTGCGGTGCGGTTCAGAAACGATTGTGTAAAACGCTTGGTACAGATCCGTTGGATGTCCACTACGTACCAATGCCCATCGTTTCTGTGCCTTGATGATCTAAAGTAAAAATACGACGGAAGAACAAGATCATACAGTTCCTGTGCACACTCAGACAGGCAACGTTACGTCGATGCTGCAGGCTTGCCATTCTCCAATTGAGATTTTTGTCGCCTATGAGTCTCCTGGACTGGCGATCCAGCGAATCCAGAGTATTTAGCTGATACTTGGCTGAGCCGTCCCAAAGGTTACAGTACTCTATATATTCTCGAACTTGAGCTTAATATAGACTCAAAAGCTGTTCCGGCGTAAAGTAATGTTTGACCTTATTAAGGACACCAAACTTTTTAGCTTCAGTTTGTGCATTGGACAAGTTAAGGCTTGTGGTTTCATATTCTGAGGTCCCCAAGTTTGTTTCCTGGACAATCACCTAGTTAGTCATTGCAGTAAAACTTATGTGGCTCGTCTTTTATAAATAATTTTTCTAAACCTCTCTAAGTGATTGAACTACTACACGGTTTGGCCAATTTTGATTGCATAAAGTGAAACTTATTTATGTTTCGCCTATTTTATCCATCTATCGCATGTCGCATTACAGTCGGCCGCGGAGAAGCGGTAAAGTGCAAAGTGTGCTCCTCAACTTATATATAGTATAAGCATTTTTAATAGTTATATAGTATTGATATAATTAAATGTGTACTCAGCACGGTTTTGTTTATGTACTCTTTATATTTGCTGTGTAAATGTTAGTTGCCCTCATTAATAAATATTAGTATTACACAATATAAATTCCATTTTATTTCAACTTTCAGTTACATTCTGTTTATATTAATTTCACGTCCCCTTTATCCAATATTTTCAATTGTCCATTAACTGCTAAATAGTGCCCGTTAGTACAGTTTAATTTAAATTTTAGCGCAAATGTGATCGTTTTTAACGGGATTTATTTTGGTGCAAATATTTATTATTATATCCGCTTTAATACACTGTTTTGGTGTTATTGAAAATTATTTTCTATATTGTAATAAAATTTTATGCATATTTTATGTTTATCGTGTAAATTTCCATGTTTATAATATCTGTTTCCAGCAGCATCAATCGCATTTTCAGGTCCCGTGAAAACATTAGGAAAAACAAACAAAAAAACATTCAGTAGTTTTATTAAACCACGATGCAAATGAAACAGCTGAAGAGAGCTTTTGGCGCCGCCTTTTTGACCTTGGAATCTCAGTAAAGCGCTAATTCATCGCTATTAAAAATTTTTACACAAAAATTCATACACTTCTGACAAAATGGTGTATTTAATTAAAACAGTAGATGATGAGTTTGAAATTAAACTGGAAATACAAATGATAGTATTACAGTCTCTTAATAGTATTACTTACATTTTTGACTAACAGCCTGTCAAATAGGGTAAGCATATATACATTTTTAGAACATAGCAAATGTTTGTATGTTATATTAACAAAGCTCTCAAAGTAATTGTCTTGAATCCGGACAATCCGAAAGCCGCAAACACTAAAGTTCCATTCGCATGATTTCCCTTTAATTTTCGATTCCAACAGTTACTTGACACGGTTGATATCCAAATTGCGTCGACCTCCCGCCCTCTTCTCATTTGTCCCGTATGATGAGTTAGCAAGGGGTGAAGCTGGCAGGCTAAGTGTCATTCTTCGGTGGTTAACGTCGGATGTATGAACTTCCTAGATAGTCGCCGCAATGCGGTACTGTATTGAATAAGTACTCGCAATTCATAATTAAATTTCGGTTACCTCTTCGTTTCTTTTATCCAAGCATGAAACTAAACCAGCACCTAAAATATATGTATTTCTTTGTAATGTCTAAAAAATGTAACTGCCTCTTTGATATAGTAGTTAGTATGTTCGGCCTGATATGAGGTCCTGGGTTCGAGTCTCAGGTTCGGGCTAATCAAAAAAATGATGATCTACCCCTTTGCCTCTGAAAGCAAGTTAAGCCGTCGGCCTTGTCCCAGATCTTGTTACGGTCATGACAGATTCCCGTCTCATTGAACTATGAGCGTGAAGAAGTCGACAGTGAAGCCCACGAACCCACAGTGAAGCAGCGGGGTGGATCTAAAGTTAGACTATAGATAGTTGGGTAACAACACTGAGAGCTCTGAAATATTGTGGGCTATTAAGTAATATCGTGGCAAAACTTAAAAACACCAAAAAATATTGCGCAATAATAAGAAAAGTTATGGAATACGAGGTCACTTTAAGAAGCGGAAAAATTTTATGAATGTAGTCTTTCGAGCTGCCTCGTAGTGTAGTTGTTTTTAAAGAGTATTAGTGTTAAATTGTATAAATTCAAATAGCGATTATTAATGTAGTGCAAGATGTTTTTATTTAAATAGTGGAGAGAATAAAGGTTGTTAGTTAATGTGAGTTGGAGTTTTTGTAATACTATGCTCTAATAACCCTCTCTCATATGAGTGAGAAGGCCTGTGCCCAGCCGTGGGGCTTTAATGGCCTGCTACTTACTTAATGATGAAATAGAATATTTCTTCTATAAATATCCAATGTTCACTCAATACTTACGAAATAAATATATCAATATTAAAAATTGTTTAAAGGCTTAATGTAACGATATGTGAAACTGAGGGTAATTACAAAATATTTACGATACCAAAGGATTTGTTATAATAAGGGTTTTGACATGAATACGTCTTCAAAATCGTATCCATGTGGAAGCATTTAAATAAATCGAATGCTAACAAAGTCGAGGGGTACAGTTTGGTGTTTTTATTAACCTTCACCCAAAATTCAATTACACCATTAGATAGCTATAAGATCAAACATTTTTTACGCTAAGTAAGGACTGTGATACGTCACATGCAGCGGTTGGAGTAACCACGATATTTGGAGCGGAGTAACCACGGGTAAAAAAAACTTGTTACTTAGGATCAAACAACAGTGATCTGGTCACTTTACCTGGGTTATCTAGCTGCATTTAACTGAACCAAAGAAAAAATTAAAAATATTTTCAATAAAAAATAAAATTGTTTAATGATATATCATCAGTGGTATATTGATAAGTAAAATGGTGCGCAAAGGCAGTCTTATCACTAAGAGCGATCTCTTCCAGACAATTTTTGGTGAGAGGAACAGAAGTTAGGAAGGGGCTGTGCAAATAACTTTAAAAGAGAAAACTTGACTCAGTTATATACTACTTACACAATGCATTTAACAATTACATATATAGCTTATACTCGTATATAATACATAAAATACTATATAAATATATTATTTATACATATAAGGACACGATTATATACATGTACATAAATTTACAATTTTTTTAAAACTTATATCTATAATATTAAAATGAATCGCAAAATGTGTTGTTAAACGCATAACTCAACAACGCCTGGGTCAATTTTCACAATACTTTTTTTTAAATGTTCGTTGAAGTCCAAGGATGGTTTTTACAGGTTTAACTTCATTGCTATTTAATAAAGTTCATTAATAAATTACAAGTACTCGCTGTTGTCTAAGCAATATAGGTGTGTTCCTAAGGACAAAGAGTCAATTTGCACTGTATTAAATCTGCACAATGTTCAAAATCAATTGAATAGCCACAACCCGACCAAATTGAATAGTCAAAATAATGTAAGAGTCAAAAAATTACTGCTTAATTTAATTTGGAAAATCATTCGTAAAACTGAAACCTGCCACATTCCAAATCTTTTGGACAGAACGAAGTCTGTCGGGTCTGCAAGTATACAATAAATCTTTGTGTGTGATCAGATATAATATGATAATGCAGTTCCTGATATTTTCTCAGGATCGTGAACTATGATCGTTACGCCAAGGAGAACAGCTATTAAGTCACTTAAGTAAACAATAATAAATAATATACAAATAGTTTTTTAGATGATTAAATATGCATCATTTTTAACCCATTTGCCTATCGTTTTACATGCGTGGTAAATGAGCAGCTGTTACCTTTGTACTAGCATATAAATAATTTATTTAGTTTCACTAATGACAGAAAGGGCGGTGTTTACGAAGCATCGGAAACATTATGAATAACGCAATAATAACACACTTTTGGCTTCCAATGAATGTTTTATTTTTATAGAATTTGATAGATAATCAGAAATATATTTTACCGCATAAGTTATGTAAGTATTTACTAAATATAGTAAGAAGTAGACGAAAGGCAGTTTTATCGTTTTATAGAGATCTATATATAGGAAAGACAGTAAAAAAAAATCAGTATACTATCCATTTTATATCCAAGTTTATATAAACAAACGGTATTATATAAATATGGATATAAAGTAACTTATACATATTTTTAATAACAGACGGCACTGTGCAATTTTTCGGGGTCAATCAACAGGGAATCGAACTCGAAATAGTAAAATTAAGTCAAGGAATCAAATCTTTTTAGTGAAAAGATTACTCGTGTCTTAATGCCAGCAATAGCGTTTTGTCGTATTATTACATCTTACGTAATTTTTTACACCAACGTCAAGATAATAAATTATATTGAAGTAATATTTTCTCGGGTGTGATTCGCAATAAAAATTTGAATGGACTATAAATTTTTGAGGAACTTGGCAACATTCTGAAGGTAGAGATTAAATCCGGTCGCTCTCACCACCTGCTGCTACCTGCAAACTTTCTTGTACCTTTAAAATATGCTTGCTCCGCTATCGTCCCTGGGACTCTCCATCTTTAATAAAATATCTTAAATGCGCCATTTCGCGATGAGAAACGGCGTATAAAATAATGTTAACTCGACTTTAACCTTTTTATTGCTTGAAAATTGACGATAAGAACTTTTTTCAAATAATATGTGAACAGCGTAAATATTGTAAAGTATTTTGTGTTTATTTTTTCTGACAGGTCAGACCTGTAATCCCACTAGATGATACAGTCTAAAATAGACACGCTTTAATCTGAAAAGACATAATATAACTTACGGTTTCCACACAATTTAGCAGCGGAAACTGCCTCATTGGTCTAGTGGTTCGAATGTTCCAGTCCCGGGCCGGGCCATTTCGAAATCGATATTGAGTTTTCTATTAAGATTTTCTCATTATTTGCCCGGAACTGGGAAGTCGGATGTGTCATCCATCCCCGTGCCTCAGAGAGTACGTTAATCCGTCGGTCCTGCGCCTGATCTCTCTCCGATCGTGTCGGATTCCCGTCACATTGGACCATAAGAGTGAAGGAAGAGAGAGTGCATTTGTATACTATGCCTGCCAATCCGCAGTGGAGCAGCGTGGTGGGTCTGCACTCTAAAAACTCTCTCATATGTGTGAGGAGGCCTGTGCCCAACAGTGGGACGTTAATGGGCTGCTACTTACTTACTTTTTTAGCAGCGGAAAGCAAAGTAAACTAGTAATTAGTCCAAATTCAGACAAACTGAAAAATCAATTTCCTAAATTTTCCTGAAATAGAATCCAGAGTCTTGGCTAACGAAGTAAGTACTCTCACCATTGTCAAAATCATCATATGATTGTGTTATCTCTTTTATGAGTAAAAATTTATATTAAAAACGGGTTTGGGGTTATGGTTAATATTAGATTAAGCTACTTCAATAGAAACACGACATTCATTCATCATAGCGACCATGTTATTTATAGGAATCAGTCAACTTCTCTTTCATTTTTAGGAAATAGATTAGGTTCAGTAATAACTCAACCAAATATTAATGTTATCGGTCTGTTAGCATGCTTTATAAAAGAACAAGCTGATCACTTGAACTAACGAGATGGACGTAGAAAATATTTCCAAATTTTCTAGATTTGGTCTAGCCGTTACCGATTAGACCAAATCTGGATTTAATTGAATTCGAGTTTTTCGATGAGAAGTTCTTTAACCCCTTGCATTAATTGACTGGGTATTTTCACGGTGAAGGCAGAAAGGATTTTAAAAATAATAATTGAGCCAGGAATGTTTTATAAAAGGACCTCTTCGAATACGGCCAATCAACCCCGTTCTAAGCATGAGTGCATGTCCAAAAATACTTCGATTAGGCCTATTGCTCTAAATCGAGAGCGGTTTTATTGCGAAGGCCCTTATCGTTGAAGGATTTTCGTAATCGAAGTCAAAATTTATAGCAAACCTCTACGCCATATTTAATATACATAAATATTTCTATAAAAGTACTCCACAGTAAACATGTACTATATGTAGCAATGCTTGTGAATTTATTACCGAGAAAACATTATCTAAAATGTTTCTTCCATGTCATGATTGATTTTTTATTACTGTTAATATTAAAGCTGCAATTAGTTTATTTGATCAATTTCATACTTACCTTGTATTTTTATTTTTAAACTAGCAGACCCGACAAACTTCGTTCTGTCAAAAAGATTTGTAATATGGCAGATTTTAGTTTTACGAATAATATTCGAAATGAAATTACAGCAGTACTAATGATCTATAGCTCTTACATTTTGTGACTTTTCAATTTGGTCAGGTGTTGACTATTTAATTGATTTTGAACTTTGTACAGCGGCAATAATGTGCAAACTGACTCTTTGACGTTAGGAAAACATCTACATTGCTCAGACATCAGTGAGCACTTGTAATTTATTATGAACTTTATTGAATAGCATTAAAGGTCAAATTGACTCTACATCTAAGTTAGAAAACGTTTGTATGGGAAACAGAAAAGGGCTGTTTTTAGGGGGTTTCCCCTGCAATTATTCGAACTTTTCTCGCCCTAAAAACCATCCTTGGACTTCAACGAACATTCAAAAAATGAATTGGCAAAATTGACCCAGGCGTTGTTGAGTTATGCGCTTACCAACACATTNTTGAAGGATTTTCGTAATCGAAGTCAAAATTTATAGCAAACCTCTACGCCATATTTGATATACATAAATATTTCTATAAAAGTACTCCACAGTAAACATGTACTATATGTAGCAATGCTTGTGAATTTATTACCGAGAAAACATTGTCTAAAATGTTTCTTCCATGTCATGATTGATTTTCTATTACTGTTAATATTAAAGCTGCAATTAGTTTATTTGATCAATTTCATACTTACCTTGTATTTTTATTTTTAAACTAGCAGACCCGATAGACTTTGTTCAGTAAAAAATATATGAAATATAGCAGATTTTAGTTTTACGAATTATTTTCGAAATTAAATTACAGCAGTACTAATGATCTATAGCTCTTACATTTTGTGACTATTCCATTTGGTCGGGTTGTGACTATTCAATTGATTTTGAACTTTGTATAGCGGCAATAAAGTGTAACTTGACTCTTTAACGTCAGGAAAACATCTACATTGCTAAGACAACAGTGAGTACTTGTAATTTATTATGAACTTTATTTAATAGCTATAAAGGTCAAATTGACTCTACAACTAAGTTAGAAAACATTTGTATGGGCAACAGAAAAGGGCTGGTTTTAGGGGGTTTCCCCTGCAATTATTTGAACTTTTCTCGCCCTAAAAACCATCCTCGACTTCAACGAACATTCAAAAAAAGAATTGGCAAAATTGACCCAGGCGTTGTTGTGTTATGCGCTTACCAACACATTTAGTCATTAATTTTTATATTGTAGAAGATTATTAGAGGATATTGTTTCAAGTAATAAACCGTCGTTTGTTTTACAACAGAATCGTACAGAAGTCATAAGTACAAAGTACACATGTCAGAAGTGAAACTTGTTTATACAAATCTAAAACTTTAGATTTCCTAGACTTAGAGGGAGGGCAAGAGGAAGATATGTTAGCAATTTAATGAATGTTATTGTCATGATGATATTAAATGTACATACATAGCATCATGCCTCATTCCCTTCAGGGCAGGCAGAGACCACGTCCATCAACTTACTACGATCCTTGCATATCTCCTTCACTTCTTTCATTCTCATTAAACCTTTCATACAAGTTCATCGGTGAAGAGTACTCTTGACCTGGCCCTTATTTAAAATGTACTAGAATTGGTTCAGAAACATTCGCCTTGGTCTTCCCCTTTCGACTTTTCTATTCACTCTTGACTCATAAATCCGTTTTGTCAGTCGGTTTCGTGGGGTAAAAAAAGGCCTATTTTAATTTTTTTTTTCTATGTAAAAATTTATTTATTTAATTCAAACTATTTTCTGTCTTAGAGATACATATTTAAAGAATATTTTTTTTTAAACTCCTCTAGTGTGACTTCATTTCCGGTAACCCCTCGGAAAAAAGGTGCGTCCGCGTTATCAGCATAACTCCTGACAGGATCATCTAAAATGAAAAAACAAAAAAAGTAAAGTAGTGTTTTAGTAAAGACAATTAACTTGTGTTTGGACAAAGGAATGAAAAGAAAGTAAAAATTGGAATTTTGGCAGACATTTTCCCGAAAAAATGAAAAATTCGGTCAAATATGCTTGACATTCTGTTTTTTTTAAATAGTTGTAATAGAAAAAAATTGTATCTCCTGTACTGTACCTGTGTAAAATTTTATTAAGATCGGTTGAGTAGTTTCCGAGAATATTTGATAAACGACTTTGAAAACACGGTTCCGAGAAAAACGCATTTAACGTTTTGAGTAACAATAAAAGTGGAAAAAAAATAGTTTTTTGTAATTTACATTACACAATTGATCATCGTCTTCATCGTCAACAATGTTAGAACACCGCACAAACGATGAGAGAGTTAAGAAAACCAAGGCAAAATCTTTGATTGTATATTGGAGTGTGTACTCTTCTGGCACGTGCTCTTTATCATCACCTTTTAATCTTATTGCTGAGGTTTCTTTAGGATTAAAGACTGAGAAAAAGGCAACCTTTTTCTCGGTCTATCTTTTCTACAAGCTCCAAGAGTTAACTGTTTTTTTGAAATTTTATGCGTTGTTTATCAACTTCACGAATGACACTAGATAACCACAAATAATATCACGTTTTTAATCAATTATATGATAAAAGCTTGGGATAACCTCAAATGAACTTCGTCCTTCAATAAGTAATCACCAAATAAAATATTTCAAACTAGTTTTAGGATAGGACCTTAGGATGTGAACGTAATATACAAAAATGACAGAGAAACAATAGACGAGCAGCTGCTCACTATACCTGAGGCACGCTGAACCAATATACCTGACTTGTAGCGCACACCTTCCAAAGACAGTATCTCCGAAACTATTATTCGGATCGACTTGAAAATTTATATTTAGAAAAAGGATTTTTTGAAGCCACAAAACCCATGTAACCCCTTAATTCATTCTCTCTACGTACCCAAATCATCTAAGCATACTTTTCTTAATTTTAGTCGCCACATCTTCTTCTTTACGACAACGTTCTCTTATCACACTATTTCTTACTTTCCCATGAGATGGATATTATGCGATTAATATCGCGAAGTACAACTAGTATGCCTTAAAATATTTTCGCTTTTAAAATATATATTTTTTATTTCCTTTCATAGGCGATTGGATGGAGTGTCACATAACTTGAAGCTAGTTAATGGGAGGTACTCTGCAGTGGCATCAGTGACGCTCCAAGACGCAGACCTCCCTTCACCAGCGGAGTTCATTTGCACTTTGCGGATACCGCTCGCAAAGTATGCAGTGCGGAAAGAAGCTATTTATTATCCAGGTAAGTTGTATTTTATGATTAATTAATGATGATATTATAGAACGACTTAAAATCTAAAGTTACAAGGGTTCCTTCGCGCCCTGATCAAGAGCCCACAACAAACTCAGTTGGGTGTACGTTGTTTTTTCTCATCATCCCTACAATATATAATATTAATCTATAGTAAATCGATTAGAGCAAATCATTCACTCCCATGCTTTTTGAATGAATTGTCAATTTTATGTAGCCTACTAGAATTTATAACAAGTTTATTTTTATTTCTTAACTTATATGAGGTGCGGTCACGTTTTTTTTAAAGACTCAATTTACGCTCATTCACAATTTTAATTTTCAATACTGTTTAAATTAAAACCTGCCTTCATTAGAGCTCGTAAAATACATATTTGGTTCTGCATCCAAAGCATCCTCAGGAGTAGAAGATTACGTATTAAAGACAGTTCTTACTTATTTCAAATGTGCTTTATTTGATATACTTCTTTAGCCACAAAGTATGTTAAAGGAACTTTCAATTTCTTTACTTGTAAAAGATTTCTAAAAAATATTTAATTAAATTTATTACCGTTACATAAATGTCTGTATCAAAAATAACTTAGATGTTCTTAAAAATATCTTGTCATTCAGAATATTTAGAGAGTTCAATTTAGCTGAAAATGTCATTTAAATCCTTAACCTTAGATAACGAAAACTACGTATATTTTTATTTTGGGAATTCACAAACAGATTAGAAAAACCAGACATAAAACAACAAATTTAGACAACACTACGATAAAAACTACACATTGAGATTTTAAGTTGAAACACATGAGCTCATTGTTACGAATAATGAATATTTAAGAAAATGTGTGGTTGTTATATTATCTATAATAACTTTCCGGTCAAACTTGAATAAAATGAAAATGTGTCTTTCTCTTGGCATTATCCTTTAACATGGCATAAGATAAGAAGGTATTCATAACTTTTTATCCTAATTAAAAACAAGATATTAAAAGAAATTATGGGCATTATTATTACCGCGAACATTTTGTTGAACAGAAACAATTGCACCCACGGATATAATTTCCCTTTTTTTTTTGTTAACACCAGATTTCGCCTCGGAAACCGGAGGGGATAAAGCGCCGACATAAACAGAAAGCTGTTTATTTATTTAAAACAAGCAATTTAACCGTTTTATAAGTCCGCGAATGTCGTTAAAGCGGCCGTGGCTCTGAAAAGAATAAGGGAATGGAAATATATTTTGAGGTAGGCGGGAGAAATAACAATTTCGCGGTATAATTTTCGGGCGGGCCATTTAAGCTTTTTATCAGCGGAAAGTTTGTGTGCACAGCTATCTAAACTGGGAGGACGGGAAACATTCGCGGCAGCGGACCTCTTGAATAATTTTGTGCTTCGTTAACTCTATTGTTAAAAAAAAAACTGTTAATATCCATACCTGATACCCATAGCTGCTTCTTTAATCTTAGCACCAAGCAAAGACCAACAAATGTTCAGGAAAGCTTAATAAATAGGTCATTCGTTTCTCACTGACTGAAGTACATATTATACAGTTCTTGTTGGTAAAGTTTCAGACCCAACCAATTTTATGTAGTTTCTCTAAATACAAATAGGAAAGTAAACGAACCAAGGTTACCTATGTGAGAATTATGAAGTTGAAAAGACCCTATAGATATAATATAAGATAGAATAACGTTTAAAACTAACATGAAACAGCCTTTTGACGGTATCGCTGGTAGCGGTGCGAGTATTCGCTTTGCTAGCAGAGGTCTCGGGTTTGATTCACAGTAGGGCGAGTTTAGAAAATTGTATATTCTAATTTGTTTGGGTCTGGACTAGTGGATGGCTTCGGCCGTGGCTAGTTACCACCCTAACAACAAAGTTGTACCGCCAAACAAAGAAATATGTGTTCCGGTTCGATGCTGTGTAGAAACCACAAGGGGTATATCGCCTCTTACTAGATTAGCGCGCTTCCATCTTTGACTGTATCACCACTGACCATCAGGTGAAATCATGGTCAAGCGCTAAACTGTCAGCCAAAAAACGTTAATTGTTTTTTTTTCATTTAATGAACACCAACAAAATACACATTA
The DNA here is from genome assembly GCA_015832385.1 of Elymnias hypermnestra. NCBI lineage: Eukaryota > Metazoa > Arthropoda > Insecta > Lepidoptera > Nymphalidae > Elymnias > Elymnias hypermnestra. Next base: position 30,043 of record JACTOM010000099.1, on the reverse strand, counting down.
CATACATTATCAAACTTCATTCACAGCTTTTTGTTTAATAGTATCTTAATTTAAGATGAAAACTACATCTACAAAATTTTAACAACAACATAGTTTAGTTATATATCAAAATTATAAACTAATACTTAAAAAGAAGATTAACAAAAACCTGAAAAAGAAAATTGGTCTTATATACTAGATAACAATGATAGTTTTTCCTACATAAAGTTCGCTGTATGACCTCATAATCCTATTCAGTCGAGAGTGTTAGCCTAAATTAGTGTTGGAACAACTACATTGGAAAATTAGACGAACGTGTTGCGTATTAGATACTTCTAAAACGCAATCTTTGGTTTAGGAAGATTATGAGGTAATAAGGGTATACGCTACTAATATATATATATATATATATATATATATAATATATTCACTAATACTAATTTATACACGTTTATATAAACAAAAATGTTGGCTGCAATAAAGCAGCAATGACCTTTTTAAAGGACATCAAAAATTGCAGTACGAGTTTTGCAAATGGAATTATAGACTGGGTCAGATGAACCGTTAACTTTTTTACAACATATTCAATTGTGCACTTTGGTTAAATATAAATAAAAGTTTTAACAAAAACAGAACCGCCTTCGAAACAAGCTGTTCCAAATATATTAATATGCTCTAAAAAGTAAAAAATAATTGCGTATTATTTTTAAGACTTCATCGTATTCTTATATTCGGAGTCGGCGTCAGCGAAGGTAGGTGTGTCCCGCGTGACAGCTCCGGAGCCACCTCCACCTATAGTTGTATATGTAGGTACCTTGGCTGACACCAACTTCGCAATAATCCAATAAACTTCAACTTCTCTCTAATCATTGAGACATTTGAGAATGAGTCTATATCAAAACAGCTTCAGCAAATGCGCATAATTAATAGAGCTAAGAAGCTTTTTAAGAACATGAGGATACAATTTAATAAAAATTCATCAAAATCCATCGGTCCCTTATCATGATCGCCGTTTTTGAGAGCCTCGCTTGTGTAATAGTGCTAGAACTTCCTACGCCAAAGGTCCAGAGTTCGATTCTCATCAGAGCAAGTTTTAGTGAATTAAATCTTAGAATTTATCATCACATATCATTATCAACATCATGGGGTATTATAAACAAGTGCTAAGCTGTCAGCTATAAAATGAAATACCGATAAACTACATTAACTTCTTAAAACCCCCCTTTTTGCACGAAAAAGGGGGTAAATATACTTTGACATACAATATGTTTTCTAACAAACCTATAGCTATCAATGCATCAGACTGAGGCTTAATATAATTGAGCAAGCTTAGCGGTATAGACTCGAGTTTATATTAATCAGGATTATATACCGTTCTATGCCAGCACATTTTAATGGTTATATCAAAACAGTTGTTAGGAACAAATTCCAACGTTTATTTCAGGGTTTGTGGCGTAGATCTTAGTTTGAAACCAATTATAAATATTTGATCCAACTGGATTGCTTAATCTTGCAGAGTAATTTCTGTCTTAGCATAATCAAGTGGTAGTGGAGATAAGGATGGACGGACGGTTTGAAGTGCTCTTCAATTAATCACTACTTCAACTACGGACATAGATCAAGATGTAATCTATGCTTCTATACTAAGAATAAAATTTAAGTGTATATTTGTAACTCCGAAAGATCAGCTTTCTCAATTTCTACCATCAGTTTCCACTACTCCTGTATATTTTTTTCAAGTTCCAATACACTTTTTATACTTGAAGTTAATCTACTTTTTTTCAAATATTAAAGTAAAAGTAAGTAAGTAACAGCCCATTAACATCCCACTGCTGGGCACAGGCCTCTCACTCCGAAGTGCAAGGATTTTAAGAGCATAGACCCACCACGCTACTCCACTGCTGATTGGCAGGCATAGTACACAACGAGTGCGGTGACCCCGTCGATACAGCGCACCATACTGTGGCAGAATGCTCGGCGTGGGCCTCACAGCGGCATCTCTTGGTGTCGTTGATTGGCGGAGACCTCACGCTGACTAGCATTGCCCGCGCAATGGTCGCTAGCGAAGCAGGGTGGAGAGCCGTCGCCTCCTCTTGCGAAAATGTTATCGCAGTAAAAGAGCCGCATGAGAGGGAGCGGGAAGTTGCTCCTGATGCCCCTGCTATACGTCGCCGAAGTTTGGGCGGTAGATGGCGTGAATATGCGCGCCTCGTCCCACAGCCTTGAGTCTTGTTTCGGCTTCATCCGGGACACCATGTTGGATTGCGCAAGCGAGCCGCTGGTGTCCCACATTGGGATGACGTGGGACCGCTGGGTTTTAGTGGGTATTTTGTTTCATCAGTGAGTCTCACACTCCCGACTCTTACCAAGACGGGTTGCATAAAAGCATTTCCCACGGGAAAAAAAAGAAAGGCATAGTACACAAGTGCACTCTCTATTCCTTCACTCTCATAGTCCGATGTGACGAGAATTCGACACGACCGGAGAGGCGTCAGGCGCAGGACTGACAGCTTAACATGCTCTAACGTGCTCTCCGAGGCACGGGGGTGGAGAACACCCCCAACTTCCCAACTTCGGGCAAATATTGAGAAACTCTTAATAGAAAACTCAATATCGATTTTGAATTGGCCCGACCCGGGACTCGAACCAAGGACCTCATGTCTGTAGTCGAAAATGCTAACCACTAGACCAACGAAGCAGTTTTTCAAATATTAATTAATTAAAAAAATATTTTTAAGAACATATTGCAGCGTTATCTATTTAAAGCTCGCTTAAAAGCTTTAAAGGTGTTAAGTTTAATTAGTACGTGTCAAATTTACATATATGACTTGTTATTCAGAGAATATTTAAACAATGCATATTACACCAAAAACATTCGCCCTGTTTGATAAGAATTTTTTTCTCTATACGTTTGTTCCGGTTAATCTTTAAAATGACTAAAGCAATTTCAATAGACTTTTCAATGGTAGATAGCTGAATTATAAGTCAAATCATAAGCTACTTTTGTTTTCGAAGTTACAATGGTTAGTATGTTTGAATATATCTTTATGTATTGGGGGATACCACCAACCCTTTTTACCTCATTTAATCTTCCTAAGAATAAGGTTACTTGGTGGAAATCACTAATAAGCAATAGGGTTGCCTGATGTTACTATTCTATTAAGTTGGTTTTTGTGTAACTTATTTGTGGTGTGCAATAAAGAGTATTTTGTCTATTTATTCTATAATACGTACTTTAAAATGTTAACAAATTTATAAAAGATTGAAACATTAATTTTGTATATTAAAATCTAAAGTAGTTATATTAGCTTCTATGACTTAATACATATTCATGAATAGATGCTTATTTATCATTCTTTTCAGGGCCCATTAGTACTACTCCAGAAATGCCGACTGCTGCTGATATGCAACTTGCAGCTGCCGTTGGGTCTAAAGGTAAAATTTAAAAATATATTCAACCTGTCATTATCAAAAAGCAGTTTTGATTTTTTTATAACGAAAATCATATAACAATTCGAAACATTCGACGGCCTCGCTGGCGCAGTGGTGCGAGTATTCGCTTTGCTAGCGGAGGTCCCGGGTTCAATCCCCGGTAGGACGAATTTAGGAAATTGTATTTTCTAATTTGTCTGACTCTGGACTGGTGGGAGGTTTCGGCCGAGGCTAGTTACAACCCTACCAGCAAAAACGTACCGCCAAACAAAGAGATTTGTGTTCCGGTACGATGCTGTGTAGAAACCGTAAGGGGTATATCGCCTTTTAACAGATTAGCGCGCTTCCGTCATAGACTGCATCATCACTTACCATCAGGTGAGATCACAGTCAAACGCTAATCTGTCAGCAATAAAAATTTATATATATATAAAAATTCAATTGGATAAGGGATGTTACTGTATCGTTAAAAGTAACTTGGTAATTTTTTTAATATGTAAAAAATAATATTTCTATTCAAAAGTTATAAATTAAAAGGCATATGACGAATTGAGGGTAAAATTAAGTTAACTCAGAAGTTAAACATACATTTTAGAACGAGAATTATTTATTGAAAGCTACCCCTATCATTTCTGAATAGATGGAGCGTTTCAAAACTCTCCGTAAATATTTGATATTGAATTCAACGCTAACCCTCTGTTTTCTCAGAACATTTGAAACGGTGTCGACTTTATTCTACCAATTAGTTCAGTAATTTAACTTTATTAAGTAAAAATTATAGTCGCCGTTTGTCGGACCTTTCTAAATATTATAATCATAAAATATGGACTTATTGTAGACGCCTTTATTGTCATTGTTTTGTTTTAAATTTTATTGGTTAAAAATCCACTCACTTTAATACAGTTTCTTTTTTAATTTTAATTAAATTTATATTGCGAAAAAATGAAAGGTTTACAGTTTTTGAAGTTCGTGCTAGACAGTGTAAGAAATATCTTAAAAAATGTTTTATATATTACTTATTTATATTAGCTATTGACTATATTGAGCTAACCATGTATGCAAAAGGCCCCTAAATATGATGGTAAGAAGTAGGGCCGGGAAAGGGCAACCAAAAAAAGGGTGGATAAACTGTGTGAAAGAGGATATGTGTGTAACGGGTGTGAATGTAGAAATGACAGCGGATAGAGTGAAGTGGCGAAAGGAAACATGCTGTACCGACCCCACCTAGTGGGATAAGGACGAGAAAATGATGATTAGCTATTGACTACAGTTAATGAATTTTAGTAATGTTTTAGATTTAGTCAACATGCCTGTCAACATGCAGTGGAGCGACTCATAGATCCTATGATCAAAAAACCCTCTCTCCTTTGATTGAGGAAGCTTTTTCCTAGCTGTAGTTAGTTAAAAAGCTTATACTTACCTTTCCGTACAGTTACACAAGTGCACTCTCTATTCCTTCACTCTCATAGTCCGATGTGACTGGAATCCGACACGACCGGAGAGAGATCAGGCGCAGGACCGACGGCTTAACGTGCTCTCCGAGGTACGGGGGTGGATCACATCATGAACTTCCCAACTTCGGGCAAATATTGAAAAAGTCTTGGTAGAAAACTCGATATGGATTTTTGAATTGGCCCGACCCGGGACTCGAACCCATGATCTCATGTCTGTAGTCGAACGTGCTAATCACTAGAACAATAAGGCAGTGTCTTTATGAGGAATATAAAAGTTTAGAATTTTATTTAAGCACTAACTGTTTCCTGCGTTGTTTCCTATCCTGTGGGAGTATGAGCCAATCTGTAGTTAGTTACTATCTATAATGTAACATCCCATGATAGTCTAGTGGTGATAGGCGTGGATTATCATTCAGAGGACTCGTTGGAAAGAATCCTGGATAGGCACCACTAAGTTTCTCTTTATAAAAGTAGACATTGTGTTTTTTTTTGTTTAGGAAAACAGCATTTACAGGAAAGCAAGGGAGTAGTTCTAGGATATGTATGTTATATAAATATGTCTATAGGAAGAGTCATCTAAGGAATTGAAAGAAAAAGGAAATATGGCCGTGTTTTAATAGTTATATTTGTTTCAGGAGCAAATATTTACACTGCATTAACTACGGTACTGCTGCCAGCTTTAGCTCAATTATTGGTGACATAATCGTCAATGTTAAATTAAATAACCAAGGTGAGAAATCAATGAAATGTGTATAACAAATTAGTATATGTATGAAGATGAATAATCACATAATCTGAAATAAGCAAAAAGTCCAGATAAGTTAACCTATTAGTTATTTCGATCTAATTCCACAATTCAGTTCTCATTGACAACGGTATGTTTTCATAGGGTAAAAAGAAATTGGTTAAAACAATTACTGCATTTGGAAGAATTTGAACCTGCGTAGACACAAAGTACTATTGAATTAGCTGGGAACAATTATATATAAATATATTAAACCAATCTTGTGAAAATTTGTGAGAAATCAATTGTCTAATTGACTCAATCGAATTCACTTTGAATCAATCTAGTGAACAAAATCAGTGCAGTCGTTTACAAGAAATTCTTTCACATCCACACACAATTATATGCATTATATATATATATATATATATATATATATATATATATATATATATATAGTTATCTATCTATATATATATATAGATAGATAACTTTTGATAGGTTAACGCTTAATTGTTATCACAACTGATGTAAACTGTTGATACAATTGTGACGGAACGCCTTTACATACAAAATTATATATATATCGGAGTGCAAGAGTCTGGGGATCGCTGGTCCGTGTGTAATAGTCTGTGGAACCCTGGCGCCATCTGTGTATCGGCGTGGGGGCAGTGTCAATAAGTGGCAGTCCGGCGCGTCTCTCGGCAGTTCACGAGTGGCGGTCGGCCGGAGTGGTCGACTATTGAAACTGTCGTGTTCCTAGCTATTAGTGTTAATGAGTTTGTGTAAATTGATATCGGGAACATTAAGTGATTGGACATTATAATCCGAGTTAATTAATAAGAGTGTTTGATTGCACCAATATTAACCACGAACGCCCACAGAATAAGAAATTAAATAATGGATCCCATTAATGACGATGTCGGCGGAGAACCCTACGCCCCTGTGCTTTATCCTTCTCCGTTCTCTCTTATTCTCCGACATATATAATATTGATATACTATTTAAGTACATATAAAAATAATTTAATTCATTATATGGATTCAGAAATAATATTTATATATACATCCTTTTTTTCTGACAGTTCAGCGCTTGACTGTCATATCTCACCTAATGGTAATGGTAAGTGATGATACAGTCTAAGATGGAAGCGCTAATCTGGGTAAAAGGTGATATACTCTTTACGGTTTCTACACAGCATCGTACCGGAACACAAATTTGTTTTGTACGTCTTTACTGTTAGGGTGGTAACTAAATAGTACAGACTTGACAAAGTAGAAAATATAATTTCGTAAATTCACTCCACCGAGGATCGAACCCAGGACCTCTGATAACAAACCAACTACTCGCACCACTGTACCAGTGAGCCCGTCGTGTTATTATCATCATTGTATATATTTCAGGAATTATTTGTAATTTTAACGCTTTTAAGAGCTTGGGTTTTATGTATGTATGTAACGGAATCTTTGAGCGCGATTTTTAGCTATCTTCAGAAGTCTTATTAATTGGAAACTTTCCATACGTATTAAGTGCCAATGACAATGCAATAATTCGTTAACAATATCCCATTATCCTTGTTAGGACCGCCGGAATTAAGATATTCTTTTGATAGATCCCCTATGAGGGAGTGAAAGGGACAGAGCTAATTCGCGATGTGCCGTCTTGGATAAGTCGAGCAAAGCTGTTTTAGATTATTATCATTGAGTACACTTGTACGATTGGAGTATTTTCAATACAATCAAAAGATTGGTAATTATAAATTACTTTATTGGTGAATAAGCGAAAATTCATTACATCAACCGAAAAAGACCAGAAGTCTAATCAACTAGATGTGGGGAAAAATACTAAATCATACTAAAAAATAAAAAGTAAACAATAGTTTGAAAAAACTAAAAAGACGCTTTTATAGCAAAACGAACTAAAAGCTAGAAAATAATTTTTAATACTAAGTTACAAACAGAATCATTTAATTCGGAGTGAAAAGCGTGGGATGCATTTCACAAAATTCCCATAACTCCTCCTTCATAGACAGTTGCCAATAGAATGATTGTAACCTTTAATATGTCAAGCACCCCCCGGCTTTCACTCTGACTTCAATGATTATTCTGTTTATAACGTATTATTAAAAGTTATTTCCTGCTTTTAGTTCGGTTTGATAAACAAGCGTGTCTTTTTATTTTGTTTAAACTATTTTTTTATATATGTACTTAAGTTTTATAATATGGTACCCTAACAATCACGAATTCTTGTACATTATTAATGTAATATATCTTTGTTTCAGATATACAACCCGCAAGAAACAATTTGTATTTATGTGTGTCTAAGTGACAAAACCTCTAGTCGTAAAATTTCCAAAGTTACACCAAAATGAGTACGCGTTCTCGACGAGTGTTCAAATATTTTCTCCCACTTGAATATTAGCTTCTATGTGTCATAAAATACCTGCTAAGACCCGTTAAGTATTAATTATAGATGAAAACAAATTGTACAGCTATATATCGTAAACTTTCATTAAATATTTTTCTTAAAAAAACAATTGTAAATAGCGACCTCTAATTAAAATGTGTAAATGACGTTGTAGATAGTTTATTATGGGCCTAAAATCGGACGTTTTTCTACTAGATATTTGAATTAATGCACTGCATTACGGAAGTTAATTCTGCAACAAATTTCCTTTAACATCGTAATAATAACCGTAAAAACTAACAGCAAATGAAACAGCTGATGCATACTATGGGCGCTGTAATACTGGCCTTCGCTGCTTCACCGATCATCTTTCACTTTACCATCACTCCACGATCGATTGTAATGCAACAGATAGACAGTAAAATACAAAAAACACCTTATTTTGATTTGGTTCGACATGTTTACTTACATGTAAGTGAAATGTGAAAATTACTGAAGAGTTTGTTTGCTTGAACGCGATTATCTCAAGAATTTCTAGACTGATTTCAAATATTATTTTTCAATGTAAGATAGCCCATTTATCGAGGAAGACTATAAGCTATATACTGTCACGCTCAGATCAATACGAATGGTGCACCATTGAAGAATGTTTCAAAGTCAGTGTATTGTTATTCTAGCATATGTCTACCTTTTAAATTTGACTCACTAGAACCTTTTTTATGGTATTTAAATTCGTTCTTTATCTTGCTTAACTATATTATAATACCATATACCATTTTAGAGACGTTATGTTATTAACCCCACTAAATTCTAACGGGGGAGGGTTATAGTGGCGTAGCTCTGAGGATAGAAGTGAGCCCTGGGGCTCTATAACTAAAACGGGGTCCATAGGAAGCCTTTTGTGAGATAGAACCTCCTCTTAGAGAGAAACTATAGACTGTGTGTTGAGAATAGTTATAGCACCCGACATCGGAGAATGGCCTGCCGTCTGAGTGTTATTACGACTTCACGGTTATAAAACAACGGCTCAAATTTATTACATGATATTTGAGCTACAAGCGGTTTTATAAGTTCGCATTCAAAAGCCATAGACGTTTTTCTCATTCTGGGAAATTTCTTTGTGCATCCCGTTCAGATCTAAGATGTATTCGAAATGGATTAGATGGGACTCGCTGCCAAGCCAAAATACAGCGAACCACTAAAACACAGCGACAACCTCCACATTTAGTGGAGCACTAGAGGATCGGCAGACGCAATCGATCCAGGTATTCTGGAAGACGCATCTTCTCTCCCAACTTCCTGTGACAAAGACAAGGATCGCTCACAGTTTCCTCTTTCTACAAGACGGGTGCCTCTTTACTTCTGTACTTATGATGATTTTCCAGGGATTTCGGTTCGAAGCATTTTCTCTATTTAAACATAACTATTTCACGTTGCTATGGACTTTCGTCAGCCGCGTGGTGTACGATCTACCACTTTTTCTTTTCTTTATATCCCTAGAAGTATTTCTATCTGTGCATTACATGACCATACCATCTCAGTCGCGATTCAAATATTTTAATAGGCGTCTTAGGTACGTAGCGAAATAATAGTCCCGCAGAAGAATGCTACTATCCTCCTTTTCTTCGCCAATGAGCATTGCATCAATTACGCCCTCCAGCGTAATGTCACATCCGAAGGTATGTGTTGAGATGCGTAGACTTTCGTTCAGATAAGTCGTTAGATTGGTCCTATACAGACACTTCTAAGTTTAAATAAGAGAGAAATCCATTCTTAGCTGAGACTTATACTCGGCAAAAAGAAAATTCGCACCAAATTTCAAGTCTCTACGCCATATGGTTCCAGAGATATCGTGATTAGTCAATAGATACCTGGATATATAAGGTGTATCCCGTTTAGTTCTCAATCTCGTCGAGTTATGGGGAAGTATATAATTAGTGACAGTCTATTTTGCACAAAGAATAACTAGTAAATATGGGAGACCATCGTGAATAATTAAAATATACATATTAAGATAAATTATATCTGTTTCGAATATCGAAGAACTGAGTCGAAATACCTATAAAATATTTCATATTTCCATCATGATATGTACCCGAAACCACATTTCAAATATGTTTACTAATTAATTTAATAATTCACACATCACCCAATTTTGTAATAAAAAGAATCGCGAATAGTTTTGATTAAAAGAGTTTACTGGTCTAAAAATACATTTGATTTAAATTAGTATTTGTTGTCACGCTCCTCCGAAATGGCTCCGAAACTTTAACGATTATGTGTATTTCCCATTTTTAGAGCATAATTTTGGTGTTTTTGGATATATAACAACGTCACCATAACGTTTCATTTTACATATCTATTAATTTTGCATCATTATAAAGACTTTTAATGTAATGAAATTCCTGCTTACTCTAAACCTTCTCTTATGGTAATGATACCAATGAAATACTAGGTAGCGAAACTATAATATAACATTATTTAAAAGTAATCAAACGCTCTATATGACACAAATAAATATCTAGTTTAAAAACGTCCATATTGTTGATAGATTTTTTAGTCCTAACTTATTTCACGAAAGCTATACCAAATTTAATACGAATTTTAAATTCACTATAACTATGCCCAATTGTTTTTTAAACTTTCTTGTAAATGTCATAAAAAAAGCTTTGCTTTTGGAATAAAAAGATACTTGGGCGTATAACCCATATTTAGAAAAATGTATAAATTATTGTTAATTTCATTGTACTTAATGTTTTTTTCGTAAATCTCATTTTTCTTGGCTCTATTATTTAATTACAATAATTATCTTTGTATTGTATTCACTTAAAACGTAATATATTCAATAAAAAAGTATCAAAGTAAATTCACTAGTACTGTCGTAATATATATAAAATAACTTTCAAATTTCTCTTTGTTATATTTAAATTCACATTATTTCAACCAAAACCAAATATGTTTTATTATTATATACGCCGTTTATAACCAAAGAATTTATTATATGAATTCAATTTTATTTATGTGGTTCTTATAATTTAATATATTTTTGTTTTGTATAAATCAGATGCAGTAAGTTAAGCCTGATACAAAGAAAGTTTATTTTATAAAAGTAAAAACGATAGCAACTAATAACATGTGATGTACCAGGAGCTCAGTAAAGAAAAATGTTTTGGAGTGAAAAACTGTTTTTCTATTGCATTCTTTCCTAATTTGGCTGATATTTTTTAAAGATTCGACAGCCTCACTGGTGTAAGGACTGACTTCAACAGCTATAAATCTAGTTTCTTTTACCGGCAGGCCAATGTCTTTTATTGCTGACAAACTAGCGCTTGACTGTGCTCACACCTGATGCTAATTGATGGTATAGTCTTAAATGGAAGCGCGCTAATCTTTTAAGAGGTAATTTACGATTTCTACACAGCATAATATAGGAACTCAAACCTCTTTGATTTGGCGGTACGTCATTGCTGGTAGGGTGCAATTAACCTTACCGAGGAATGAACCTGTAGACTAATTGTAGGTTAAAGTGATACTAGTGATAATTTGTCAATAGTTGGTTCTTCTCAGAATAGGGCTTAAAGAAGCCCTTGTTACTTTAGATTAAAAGAGTAGCGGACTGAGAATGACTTAGATTTCATTACTTTAGATGAAAAGGATACCCGACTGGCAAGAGTCAGTTTTTGGTTCATCTCAAAACAGGGCTTGATGACATCCTCGTTACTTTAGATGAAAAGGATATCGACTGACACTGAGTCAGTTTTTCAGATCAGGGCTTGAAGAAACCCTCGTAACTTTATATTTTAAAGCCCTCGAATTTAGGAAATAGTTTTTTGTGAATCGTCTAGATTTGTTTTTATGGCAGACTTTAGCCGTGGATATTTACCACTATACCAACAAGAACTAGCTACCAAACAAACGAGGTAAATTATTGTCAGTGGTCAGATTGTTCGGTTACTGAATTGATGTCAAAATTAATATTGAATTTTCTGTTGAGAAATCCTTAGTATTTACCCAAAGTTGGAAAGTAGGTGGTGTCCTCCAACCCCATGCCTTGGAGAGCACGTCACATCGGACTATGAGAGTAAATGAATAGAGAGTGCACTTGCGTGGGGCTACACTTGTCCAATATAATATCTCCTGCACAAATGGCTAAAAGAGATTCGCCGTCCTGACAGAAATTCGATTAAAAAACCGATTATTATTTTCTCTTGTCATCAAGCGTGATCAGAGTCCAGCAATAACCTGTCAGTAATAAAAGAAGCAGCATTTCCTTAAGCACTCGTATCTGTTTTTAATTATATAAAAACATGAGTTATTGAAGGTGTATATTTTTATAAAACCTATTCTATGTCATCTATAAGGTAATTTTATGGGGACAGTCCTTAATAGTTTACTATTTTTACCATTTGAACTGATGTAATTATGTGTAAAAATATATTTAAACTTAAATGTAGTCACTGCTTTAAGCAAACGACATTGTAATCTAATATAATCTTGTGATTACGAGTTTATGAAATCGTATTATAAAGTAATACGTTTTCTCAAAATTTGTTATTTTTGTTAAATTATGTTTCTAGAGAGAAATGTTATTTAAACATAGATCAAATTAAAAATTGAACAACTTTTTTGAATACTCATGTTTACGAAAGCATATAAATGTTTTGTTTGATACGAAATGCGTATTTGTACCAAAATATTTAAAATCTGTTACATTGTTTATAATGAAGGATGGTTACCTTCTTCGACAGGGTATCGTATTTGTTTTCATAAGTTTTCTTTTGAACGTAATATTATTATAATTATAAATTTACGGACAATATTATCTGTGTAAATCTGTAATTATATTTAGCCCTTATTCAAAACGATTCTCGTTTGTTTACGTTGACATAATTGCATGACTATGCTTCTAGGCAATGTAATAAAATATTATACAATTAAATCTGATTAAAAACATTTTATGTATAAAATAACAATACATAATTAAATCGAGAAAATTATGAATATTTAAAACAAAGCCTTGTTATAACATATAAACCTGCAAATACGTGTGCGCGTAGTAAAATATAGTTAAATAATAAAACATTTTTTAACATAAAATTCTACAATTTATTGTAGGTTTTAATAGAGAAAATATTACAGTCATTCCTTTCTATAAAGAAAATTATAATCTGCAATTTATGGAAGTGTAAATGAAATATTAGATGTTGTATAAATATTTCAATTTATTTGGCTCTAAATATATTAACTTTATCAATTCTTGGTAAAATCTTAGTATATTCTTTATTTTATCTGAGTTTTAGTAAAAAAAGATTTTATCATTAAAACATGTGATCTCAAGTCTTTTAACCAGTGTTTAATGTCTTAAAAATTCATTTAGAAACAATAATTTGACGTACATATAAATGGTTTATAGTTGATATTATAGGACCGGTGAAATTTACCTTATTTGTACCCTATGTGAAGGTATTAATTGTATTTCAGTATATCGACTAATGAAAACGTATTTTTTGTAAGCTTCAAATATAGGTTTGTTATACTATTTTTTTCGGAAAATATTAGTCAGTCTAAACAAAAACACTTACATCAGAAATGCTTCGAGCGAAAGTGGTGTTTTTTGCTGTGAGTCCAACAAAAATTGGTATTTTGACCCAATTTTTACCTTACAACAAAATTAAGTTTAGTATTTAATTAGCTTTATTGATTACACCATTCATGAAATCAGCAAAATTTTAAACCAGAGACTTGCGCCGTCGACATCAGATAATTAGAAATAATTCAAAAGTTTCAGCAAACTTACAGCAAATACGATTTCCTACGATGATATGTATTTCACCGTGGTAAATTTCCACAGAATTTTCCAATAAGACGAAACATGGTGGATTTAAACTATAATCCCAGTAAACAGCTTCATTCCCTTTTATGATATATCCTTTATTATATGCTATAATCCATGTGAGAACTATTGCTGGTGAAATTGTATACATTGTTATAAATGTTGCATCGTGTAGTTTAGTTTCACATCTGCATACAAATTTATGTGTTAGTTCATAAAGATTTTCTGACGTTATTCAACACATAATGAATTCCACAATGTATTTATATTGTATATAAAACTAATTAACTTATCTGCAAAATAATAACTCTTCTAGAGTTATTGGCTAAAAATGTTTTCTATGTTAGCTTATGAAACGATACGTATTCAATTTTGTAGCCTAAATATCTTTTTTTTTTGTCAATTTGTATTATTATTCCACACTTTTCCTATAAAAAATTGTACAGCGAATATCGAATAGTTTAATTTAGAGCTAGATGGTTTCGAATTGACTTTAATTTATTTATATAATAATATTACATAATAATTGTTTTGCATATTTAAAGATAAACAGCGTATTCACGAAATATTACATCATAGATAAGGTATTCATTACGATACGATAATATAATTAAGATCTTTATATAATAAAGACAAAAGTGAATACGTATCTTACAAGTACATTGATAGTTAATCTTTGTATTGTATATATACAAACAAATATATATATATTTGTTTCTCGATAATTTATCTGACATAAAATTTATAGTTCAATGATACACATCAGATAGTGAAGTACACCAAATATAATAAAAAGTGTTTTACATTGTCGACCAATGATTTTGGTATAAATAATTTGTAGTAGGGGACCCCAAGATGCAGTAATCGAGCGGCATTGGTATTTACAGATTGAAAATTAGTTTGTAAAACGAAAAATGTTTATGTAAAGTTTACCATTTTAGTAGAGGGAGAGGGAAATTTTATAGGGTATAAGGTGCGCTTGCTGTTTCCGATCACCGATAAAAATTAAACTGATGATTAACTAGTGAGAGGTGAGGGTGAAAACAGGTAATAAAACAGAAATAAAGTTATTCGAGCGTGTCAGATATTAAATACTCTCAAAAAAGCGCATGCATACAAAGTACACATGTCAGAAGAAAAACTTCTTTGGAAAACTAATTTTTAAGGCTTGTTTACATTTATACAAATCTAAAATTTTAGATTTCCGAGACTTAGAGGGAGGGAAAAAGGAAGTTATGTTAGGAACTTAATGAATTTAATTGTCGTTAAAATATTAAAAGTGTCGTAAGTTATTACAAATGAAATATTTTCATTTTATATTTTATGAAAAACTGTATATTAAACGGTTTCGTAAAAATTTTATCGTCTTGCACCTAAAGAAGTTTCACTCCATAATTTATCCTGTTTAAATTTTCTGAGGTTTTTTCTGATATGCTCGATTACTAATCTGAAGGGCTGCCTTCAACGAACCCCCCAATATTAAGGGTTCTTATTTGTTAGGAGTACATTACCGGGTGCAAGGTTTCTCTCCACATGATTTTCTGACGCGCTCCAGTAACGCCAAATCCCCTCTCAGGGTCCCCTACTATTGGTTTTAACATTGTATTGTTACATTAGTGTAACATTGTATAATTGTATAAACTCTTTTATGTGTGCAGCAGGCAAAAGGGTAAATTACACTGCTTGCTATTTTAATAACATAATATTTTATATAAATGTTGCCTAGACAGCGAGGACAGCCTATAATTGAGATAATCTCAGATATTATTTTATAAACTTTGGTAAAGGTTAATGAAGATTGTTTTTTATATTTTTGATAACGATAAAAAAAAGATATGCGTCTCAGTTTTTAGTGGATTCATTTTAGAGAGAAAACTGCCTCATTCAGTGGTCAGCTTTTTCAGCTACAGGGATCCTGGGTTGAGTCCCGGGTCGGGCGAATTCTAAAATTGATAATGAGTTTTCTGTTAAAGAAATTCTCATTATTTGCTTGAACTTGGGAAGCTGGCGGATTGCTGCACCTTGCCTTGGCATTAAGACGTCAGTTCTGAGCTTGATCTCTCTCCGATCGTGTCGGATTGCTGTTCCATCAGCCTATGAGAGTGAAGGAATAGAGAGTGCAATTATCTTAGCGCATACACTTGTGTACAATTCCAACCCGAAGTGGAGAAGCGAGGTGGTATGCTCTAAAAAGCTCTCTCTCCTATGAGTAATGAGGCCTGTGACCAATACTGGGACGTTATTGTGCTGCTACTTATTTACCTCTTAGAGAACACTCGCAACTTCAAGTATTTAAGTTTTACTTTATTATCATAATCAATCCCGCATTGAAATAATATTACAAAGTTAAAATAATTAGCTATCTAAAATTGACGTAAAGGCCTACTTGTATTTATCTAAATAAATGTTTTTAAACAAATACAGAATCAATATTGCACCTACTCCGCCTATTAAATTAATTTAAGGCTTTATAGTTTCCTGGAAGAGATTTCTCTTGAGGTAATTGGTGTCATTTGGAATTGGGAATGTACTAAATTTTATTTTTTCAATTTAAATCCTCGTTGGCACAGTGTTGCGAGTATTCGACTTTCTAGCAGAAGTCCCGGGTTCGATCCCGGTAGGGCGAATTTGGCAAATTGCTTTTCCTAGTTTGTCTGAGTCTGGACTGGCGGAGGCTTCAGCTTTGGCTAGTGACCTCCCTACCAGTAACGAATTACTGCCAAGCAAGAGGTTTGTGTTCCAGTATGATGCTGTATAGAAGCCAAAAGAGGTATATTGCCTTTTACCAGATCAGCGTGCTTCAATCTTAGATTATATCGTCACTCATCATTAAGTGTTATCACAGTCAACCGCTAAATGTCAGAAATAAAAAAGGATATGGTGCATGAATAAATAACATAAATGTCGAATAGGCTGTTCTTGCGCTCAAGGCTTCATTTGAGAGGTTGTAATTTGTTCTCATTAAGATCCTACTCGTAGCATATAATGTACTACAAAAAATTGTTTTTCTTTAGTAACTGAAGCGTTTTTATTTATTTTATAAGGATATAAATATTATATAATAGTTTCTGTTCACGGGAAAGGGCCCCATGTAAATATTTGTATGGAATTCTCATAATGTAAGGTGTAAGCATTTTATGTTTGTTAATCTAAGTGGAAACACGTTCGCTGTGCATATTGCCGTTTATGGATAAGATCCAATCAAACATTTTGTGAGGTTTCTAAAATAAATGAAACGGTCGTTGTGTATATGTGTTTTTATTTATTTCTTTTCCCCATCTATCATTCAAGTCGCCGATACTCAAGATTATATTTTTACAGAATACTGTTATTGTCACAAAAACAAGAAACTGACTTTAATTCTTTTAAAATCAATGTGCCAAGTAGACTGTCCTCAGTAGACATGACTGAACATAATTCAATCTTGAGATAGAATAGAAAAAATAAATGGAGTACTCTACAAAAATAACATACATTTGATAACATGTTATGGACAAATAGTATAGTCTGAAATAGAAGATTATTATTTTTAACACTATTTAAAAAAAATAATCATCACTATTTTGTTATTGTTGTTGTAATTGACAATTCTTATGGCACGGTAGACAAAAATTTTTACTTACAAAAATAATTACACTTTACTTAATTATTTGTGAAGTCTCTACTCGTGCTTAATTTCACTATTATTCATTAAAGCATCTCGTAGTTTAGGGTCCCCACAGCTAAAGAAACAATCCTATTAAGTAGCCCCTAAATGTCCTTCGTCGCTTCAACCGATGGACGTCCACTGCTGGATATAGGTCTCACGTAACGACGTCCACAAGGGTCGATCTCGCGCCGCCTGACTCCAGCGGCTGCCGGCGACCCTCTTTATATCATCGGTCCTCCTAGTGGGGGGGTCTGCCTGTCCTTAGGAACACATAAAGTTTAGAGGAGTTTGGTGAAATCGGGTATCAGTCACACTTCGCAATTAATGAAATACTTACATATAAAATGAGATTATTTTATTACTGGTAACTTCCTCCTCGTATATACCAGTCGTCACTTGAGGGTAAATGATGATTGTCTGAAAACTTAGTGCACTAACCTGACAAGTGGGAATTTATTTCTTTATGTTTTCTACACAACATCGCCCCAGAAGGCAAGCGATTCGTGTATCATTACGATTAGCCCAGATTACAAGCCTTAACATATACGCAATAAAAAGCATGAGGAAAGTATAGCTAAAAAGGGTTTCCCGTTTGATGTAAGCTTAACCCAGTTATACCCGACTTTGTTAGTAACGGAATTCAGGAAACAAATCATATTTCGACTAACGACTGACGTCCCAGAGAACCAGCCCTCCGTTTACGAAGTAAGCTTTGATTTATCTGTTAGCCTGTTTTCTAAAAGGCTTAGCCTAGATTTCCTATGTTAACAGAAATCATAATAAAATATAATATATAACCCTAATTACATCGAATGTCCATCACGGAGAAGTTTACAAATGAGTTGCAGTGATTAAAGCCTTCCTGCACGCTATACAAAATCGTTCTCAACGTTAATTTTAAAGTTATAATAGTGGTTTTATGTAACTATTAGTAAACATACGTTAGTTATTTAGTGTATGGGTGTGCGTGTGGGCGTAATTATGAAAACAAATAGCATTATTCCAGCTGTGAATGCATCCTTAATTTTTATTTCCGAAGAACTAAACCGTTATATTTTTCGTATACTGAGTTTGATATCTATAAATATATACTCGTAGACAGCCCCTACGTAAAAGTCAACTGCATTTTTGACGTGTTTGTATTTTTGATGGTGTCACCCTATACAGCAAACTATGTTATCGTTTTTTGAAACTTCATTAGGCGCTCACTCACTCACTTTAATCGATGGACGAACATTGAGATCTTGTGCCGCCTGACTCCAGCGGCTACCGGCGACCCTTTTTATGTCGTCAGTCCACAGTGGGCAGTCAGCCTACACGGCGCTTTCCGATGCGGGGTCGCCATTCCAGCGTCTTTGAACCTCAGCATCCATCGGTTCGTCGGACTATGCGCCCCGCCCATTGCTACTTCAGCTTCGTGATTCTAGGGCTATGACGGTGACTTTGTTCTTCTACGGATCTGCTCATTTCTGATTTGATCGCGCAAAACATACATGTCAAACATAGCCCTCTCCATCGCACGCTGTGTGATTTTGAGCTTCCGAATGAGGCCAATAGTCGGCGACCACGTTTTCGATGCGTAGGTGATCACTGGCGACACGCATTATTCCAAGACTTTGATCTTCTGACACCGAGGGATATTGGAGGAAATGATCTTTCGTAATTTTCCGAACGCTGCCCAACCGAGTTGGATCCTAAGGCGCGTGATGGTAAAATTTTAACGGATGAAACGCGTGATTAGCGTCATGAAGATGTGCATCGTTTTTTATGGTAATTCATTTGAAGGTTAGGTAGTGTTAATATTTAGTTTATTTATAACAAGTCGTCATTTAATAATTTAAAATATTCTATTTTTCATAAAATATAAAATAAAAATATATCATTAACTCTCGTTTCTAAATTTTAAATTCAAAAACAAAATATTTTCTAATATTTAGAAAACACACATGGCATTTATTTTTAAAATTCTTCATTTGAGATTTCAATAAATTATTTGTATTAATTTGCGACACTTTTAATATTTAAATGACATTTAAAAAATATATTTTCCTTTTTCTCTTGCTCTATGTCTCGGAAATCTAAAGTTTTAGATTTGTACAAATATAAACAAGACCTAAAAATTAGTTTGCCAAAGAAGTTTCACTTCTGACATGTGTATTTTGTACGCACGCACTTTTAACTTATTTTTCTGAAAACATCTTATTAATACTAAAAGCAGTACCGACAGTAATAAACAATTTATCTTCGAAACAGTGTTTTACAAAATTACGACTTTATACTTGCCTCTTTATAGGGGCTGTCGATATGTTCCCCTGGTATCACCCGCGAAATTCACGCGGTTTTGGATAGTCCGTACTTTATGATCTACATTGGGAAAGGTGTCCCTTTTCCTAAATAACGAATCAATTGAGAATTGTCATAAAGTTCTTGTAATGAGTAGATTCGTCTAGAATCTTCAGTTCCAGTGGGGATTCCTGGATAAGGGTAGTCTGAGATGTGCACGGATACTATCATTTATTTGTCAGAGGGTTCCATCAAAATCAGTCTATATTCTTTGGAATTCATTGTAAATAAACACATTTTTCGCGGTCATTGGAGATTTTGGATACCTTATACAATCAGTTGTTTATGCCTAATAATAATTGGACTGTCAAAATTGGACAAGCTGATCCGGTGAAAAATCGGCTGGCTTCTTTATTGCTCCTTAGGTCACTTCCCAGCACAGCAAATTTAGGAAATCGCAATTTATAATTTGTGTAGTCCTGGGCTTTAATCGTAGCGAGGTATTCCATATTTGCAAGGATTTTTACAATAAAAAACACTCCCTAATATGTAAATTCTACATGAATTTCCCGCTAGTTTTATCCTATAATACACTTCGTTAGTATTGTGGTTCGTTATGTTTAAGTGCGAAACGTTAAAGTCCTGTTGAACAGCCAAAAATTGGTGTCAAACACTTCAAACACTGCTCACCCTTGGCCATTTTCGTGTAAATTGAATTGTCTTTGCCAACCACAATAATGAATCTAATGCGATTGCAAAAGCTGCCAAATCTGTGAATAAAGTGTTAGTTTTGCCAACTAAAGGACGTGTAACGTTTGCGAAGCAACTGTACTTCTTGTTTTCTACAATACGTAGAGTTGGACCTATTTCTTATATCTTCTTTCTATTTGTATCCTTTACGAGAAGATCAATAGGATATATACTCCCTTTTATTATATACTCAAACCAATTTATAAGTATAGCCAATGACCAAACAGTGATTTCACTATAGGCTTTCCTGTTTTGTGGATTATAAGAAACTTAGATCATACAGAAGTTATAGGACGATATTATTTGTGTCAGAAAATAAGCAGTTGTTATCATTTTTACCGTTAATCATCAAGAAGTCATTTAATTAGTTTATTTTTACATGTATAAATATGTCATCCCAACCTGTCTTATGCTTTTAAATATTAATTGGGGTGCCGCATCGACCGCGGGCTGCGCTTGCCGGACACAGTGACACACGCCGTGGGTCAGGCGGCTCGGTCGTGGTTGCGTCCACTTTTTATCTCAATTCTCCCAAACTGAAGGTGTACGGAGCCTACGTCCGTTCCAGACTGACATATGTGAGTCCTGCCTGGTACTCTTTCTGCTCAGGGTACCAGAAGCAGAGGCTGCAGACCCAGCAGATAAGTGCCTACATCTCATAGTAGGAGCTCCGAGGTACGTCTAGAATGACGTCATTCATCGTGACACCAAGACACCCACCATGGAGGTGTTCATCCGGCAGTTGGCGAAGAGCATGTTCCGCCACGCGGACCACTCCCCGCACACACACCTCCACGGCATTGCCAGCCAGCATCCTAGATCTGAAAGCACTGGGCGCCCACTACTTCGTGAGCTCCTGCTGTCACCACCATCAGGTGTGGGTGAAGATGCCGGCGTTGACGACTCGACGGCAGTGACCGAGCTCAGATTAACCTGGATGGTCCCGCCGGTGTAAGCTGGTAGGAACCAGCTCGTTAGAATGACGGGCAGACACAAATATCGAGCATCGACGTTGCCTGAGCAAATTAGCCCGGGTAATGATGCACTGCCTCCAGGCCCGTACCCCACACCTTAGTTGTGAAGAACCCCTGATGATGCTTTTAAATAATACATAAACCTTTTTTAACCAAAAAATCTGTCCTTGTCGGTGCCATCAATTAATTGTGTTACATTTTCTCGTTGAAATGTACATAAAAAAAGATAATGCTCGTTTATTAAAAGGATTCGAGGTTGTCAGCTTATATTTTAGACATTTGACGTTTATCATATCGCTGATTTTATCATGCTAGGTCATCTTTTTTTTATAAATCATATAGCTATTAAAATATGATGCTGTCTCGTACTTGAATTTGATGTTATATTTGCCTCTTCATTCATATCTATCCTCTTTTTTTAGTACATACATACATACATACATAGCATCACGCCTCATTCCCATAGGGGTAGGCAGAGACAACATCCTTCCACTTGCCACGATCCTTGCATATCTCCTTCGCTTCTTTCAATCTCATTAAATCTTTCATACAAGTTCGTCGGTTTAGAGTACTCTTGACCTGGCCGTTATTTAAAATGTCCTGGATTTGGTCCAGGAACGTTCGCCTCGGTCTTCCCCTTCCAACTTTCGCATTCACTCTTGACTCATAAATCCTTTTTGTCAGTCTCCTTTCATTCATTCTCTCTACATGCCCAAACCATCTAAGCATACCTTTCTCAATTTTAGTCACTACGTCTTCTTTTATACCACAACGTTCTCTTATCACACTATTTCTCACTCTGTCACTCAGTTTTAATCCACTCATGCTTCTCAACGCTCTCATCTCTACCGCATTTATTTTACTTTTGTGATTCTTCTGCCATACCCAACTTTCACTACCATACATAAGTGTTGGCACCAACACTCCAGCATGCACTGCCAGTCTAGCCCTTTGAGACACCATCTGGCTATTCATAAAAGCATGCAGAGCACCATTTACCATATTCCCTGCATTCACTCTCCTTTCGATATCACTTTCACATGTTCCATCTTTTGTAAATTTAGATCCCAAGTATACAAATTCTTTCACCTCTTCCACTTGTTCCCCATCTATCAAAATATTGCCATTCATCATAGATTCATCTCGTTCAAAAAGCATAACTTTCGTTTTGTTTACATTCACTTTCATTCCTTTCCCTTTCAAAGCTTCATTCATAATATTTAGCATCTCCTGAAGCTCGTTAGCGGATGACGCAAGTATTACTTGATCATCAGCGTAGAGTAAACATTTGATGAGTAATTCATTCATTCTTAACCCATACATACATTCTTTTAAATCTGTCAAACATTTATCCATGAAAAGGTTGAACAGCCATGGTGACGCAACACATCCCTGTCGAACACCTCTTTCGACAGGAAACCACTCCGTGTACGCTCCGTTTATTCTGACACAGGCACTAGAACCCTCATAGAGAGACTTCAATGCTTGGATCAGACAACCGCTCACCCCATACGTAGATAACGTTGACCACAGCTCATTCCTCACCACTCGATCATAGGCCTTTTCTAAATCTACGAACGCGCAATAAACTTTTTGGTGTTTAGCCAAACATTTTTCAGTTAAGCACCGTAAAGAAAAGACCTGATCCGTACATCCCATTCCTCTTCTAAATCCCGCTTGCACGTCCCATATTTTCCCATCAGTTTCATTAATCACCCTTTCAATTAATATCTTTGCATACAATTTGCCGACGACACTAAGAAGGCTGATACCGCGGTAATTTTTGCACTCCTGCTGTGACCCTTTTCCTTTATATAGAGGGACAATTACGGCCTTGCTCCAATCTCTTGGGACTTGACCTTTCTCCCAGCATATATTGAAAAGGCAGTACAGCTGAGCTACCACAATCCCGCGGCCAGCCTTCAGCATCTCGACTGACACTCTGTCATACCCAGCAGCCTTACCTGATTTCATACCTTTTATCGCTTTCATGATGTCATCCATACTAATCTCGCTATCACTTGTCTTACATTCATTGCTATCCGCAGAGGCCATATTTACCTCTGCTTCATTTCTTTCAAACAAACTTTCAAAATGATCCTTCCATCTCTTCAATATCCATTCTTCTCCTTTTATTAAACTTCCATCTAAACTTCTGATTTTACAAAGCTCCGAGGAAGTAGATCTCCCTCGGGCAAATTGTATTGATTTCCAGAAAAACTTTTTGTTTGACTGAAAATCATCAGAAAGTCTCCTATCATACATATCACTGTATTCTTCTTTTTTCTTTCTTACAGCTTCTTTCACGATTACTTTCACCCTTTTGTATTCCATTCTTGCCTTTTTTACGTCATCATTCGTTGCCTTTTGCATTCGTTGGTTCGCTTTTGTAGCCAACCAATCGGACCAAGCTTTCTTCTTTTCACACACAGCTGCTTGAACATTTTTGTCCATCCACAAATTCTTCTCTTTCTTACCTTTCCTCCTTTTAGACACGCCACATACATCAATAGCAGCACCAACCACTCCATCTTTAAATTTATTCCATAAACTTTCAATCTCATTTCCTTCGTCTTCACTCTTGAATCGCCCACTCAAATTTTTCAGATATTCTTCTCTAACATCCTCTTCTTGCAATCTCTCCACTTTTATTCGTTCAAGAATGCTCGAGGTTTCCTTCTTTCTATGGCGCCACCGATTAAAAAGACCACCGATTCGGGCAACGACCAGGTAGTGGTCAGTATCGATGTCGACCCCGCGGTATACTCGAGCATCTAGAACTTTCTTCTTCAGTTTTTCGTCCACAATTACAAAATCAATCATACTTCTAGCATTCCCTTCTTCCCTTGTATACACATGAATCCCCTTGTGCTCAAACATAGTGTTTGCCACAAAAAGACTATGTTCCACACATATTCCAAGCAAACTTCGTCCATTTTCATTCACCCGTTTGTCACCAAACATACCAAGAGTCCTTTCATATCCATCACGTTTCACACCTACCCATCCATTAAAATCTCCTAACATAATTATTCGCTCATTCGGTTCACATTCATTCAACGTATCACTCACACTTTCCCAATACTCATCTATTTCTTTTTGGGCTTTATTGGACTTTCTGGTGCCCAGATCCGTCGGAGCATAAGCACCCAAGACAAAGATCCGAGTAAGTCCAACTTTTAGCCTGATCCAGATGAGTCTAGGACTCACGTATTTCACTTCTTTCACACAATCATCCATTCTTTCGGAAAGTATGATACCAACTCCCTGACAGCCTCTCTTATCACTGCTTACACCAGACCAGTAAGCTGTGTAAGGGCTATGTTTCGTGGTATCACATCCTTTCCTCTTTGTCTCATTCACGCAGAGTACATCTATGCACCTATCATGCATCATCTGGCATACTTCATCAATCTTTTCATTCATTCCTCCTCTTACATTCAAAGTAGCAAAGCGGCTCTCGGTAGCCCGCTTTTCGCCCCCATTAGGAACGTGACGTGATGGATTGCGAATCTCATCGCCGCCATTTTTGGAATGTAATAATATCACCATTGCGTTCCCACGAGTAGCAAGGGAACATAGGTCCATTCTGGCAGAGCCCCGCATGCCAGAATAAGGCTAGCCTATTTCTGGGTTCGCCCGGTCCCAGGGCCACCGCTTGCGACTAGGCAAATGCCCCTAGCCATGAGTCCCTCGGCACGGTACACCTTGGACTGGCAGGAAGTGGGTAGGAAAATGGAATAAAAGGGGGGAACGGGTCAAAAAGATAGGAACTTTGTAAGGAAGAGAAAGGAAAATATAAGGTAGTAGGATATTACTGACTCGGAAGACTGAGAAGATTCAGTAATAGCTCGGGGAGCCGGGATCGCATACCCGTGTACCATACTATGACTATCGGACAAATAGACAAAGATGTGTACCCCCTGACAGTAGTTTTTTTAGTATCTATAATGAAATAGTTAGATGATGTTATGACCCATATATAATATCCTATGTACATATCGGAGTTACTGAAGTCAATATTGACAAACCGGAATCAGCATGGGGTATATCCGATTCAATTGTCCAATATTTACCTAACATCCTGCCCACAGCGTAACGTCCTGTGATAATCTATAAATAAAGATAAGGTAAGGTAAGTAGCAGTCCGTTAACGTCACAGGCCTCCTCACTCAAATGAAAGAGGGTTTTTAGACTATAGACCCACCACGCTGCGCTACTACAGATTGGCAAACATAGTACACAAGTGCACTCTCTATTCCTTCACTCTCATAAACTGATGTGACCGCAATCCGACAGAGAGATCAGACGCTGGATCAACGGTTTAACGTGCTCTTCGAGGCACGCGGGTGGAGCATACCGCCAGCTAACCAACCTCGGACAAATATTGAAAAAAATTTAATAGAAACCTCAATATATATTTTTTTAATTGGCCCAACCCGGGACTCCAACCCAGGACCTCATGTCTGTAGTTCAACATGCTAACAAATGGACCAACACAGCAGTCGAGAAATAAATATATTCATTTATATTTAGTGTTTTTGATATACCTGAAATATAAATATAATCCTCCAAAAAGAAAAATCTTTTTTTTTCTACAAACTTCTACAAAATTCGGCCAAAATTTTCAACCCTCTACTAATCTTTTGATTGGCGACACGCTTTTGTTTGAAACCCAGCCCAGACCAGTCCTGATTCGGAATTCTTAAATTAGACAAACTTCCAAAAAGTTAACAGGGCTTTCTTTTATTGGGGACAGGTTAGCGCTTGATTATAATCTAACCAGCTACATTCAAATATGAAAGTGCACCGACCCCTAAAGCTGGTGTTTTCTTTTTCAATAATGATATTTATATATTGCAAAGACTAAGAATGACAACTTACTGAATTTATTCTGCTGGCAAGCAAACCCTGGACCTCTGCTACTAAAGCAAGTACTTGCAGCATTATACCAGCAAGTGAAAATAGCAGGATATCCTAAACGTCTTAAATGGTTTAACTAAATGTCATTTCGATCGTTACTACATCATATTGCATACATTCATTCTATAAAGTTTGATTGAAACGTTTTAGTTTTTCATAATAATGAGAATGAAGTTAACTTCAATAATGAGGCAAATAGACAACGAAACAGATTTATTCCTTTCGGCTGGAAGGTGCACTCAATAATTTAGTTTGGTAATTCGACCGGAGGCAAGCCGAAGCATCTATTATTCAAACAGTAGCCAAAAACAACCTAATCCATTTAAAAACGTTTTCTAATCTTATAACAGAAGAGTCTATTGTTGATTGACATAGAGAATGGAATAGTTTATTTCATTTTTGGTTTCCTTTACTTTATTGATAGCTGTGTAAATGTTCCTGAATGTTTTTGGTAAGAAGTAAAGTAGACCGGATTAAAAGGATACGTGTATTCACTATTTAGTTTATCCATAACATTGATAAATAAATGAAATAAGGTTTAGGATTTTATTTCTCGCAAATATAATATTTGCTAACAATATATTACGCAACCTTTCTTATACAAAAATAGTTTGGCGCGAATAGATTTTTATATTTTTAAAATTTAAACCGTATCAGAACAGGTAATTTACATTTCTAGGGGGGTGAAAGCAGACACGTATACAGGTGAATTATATTGAATATGCTTATAATATGGAGGCTTATTTAGTGTGATATATTATCGCTGTGTTATTTAAAATGGATTATTCTGAGCAACATAGTACTGATTATCATTATAATATGTATTTCAAATCAAATCTTACGCCATCACTCAGTTTAATACAGGGGCGTTCTACTTGAGATTCTGGAAGGCATTTACTAAAACGTGAGTGGAGCTTACGCACTCACCTTCATGAAGATATAAAGTTACTAAATACGTCTAAGATGATTTTAAAAGCAAAATAACAGTAAAAAAATCAGACTATGACGACCTAGTGGTATTTTGATCTATTTTGTTTTTTATTTACAACACAAATCTAATTAAGATCTACTGCTTACTGAAATAATGGTTATATAACTGATTGATCATTATTTGTATTAACAACAAAGCATCTACAAAAGTGCATGCGTAAAAGTACACATGTCAGAAGTGAAACTTCTTGCAATGTAATTTTCAAGTCTTGTTTATATTTAAACAAATTTACATTCCCGACACATAGAAGGAGGGGAGAAGGAAGATATAACATATCTTTTAACTGTCATTAAACTATTAAAATCAATAGTCAAGTAAATCAAGAGTCAAAAAATAATATAAATAATTTATTCAAATCTCAAATGACGAAAATTCAATAAAAATACCACGTGTTTATATTTTAAAATTTATGAAATATATTTATTTTATATTTTAAGAAAAATAGTATGATAAATATATTAATCGACGAGTGGCAAATTAAAATGCCACATGTTATAAAACTACCTAACCTTCAAATAATTGGCATAAAAACGTTGCACATATTAGTGACGCTAATCACACGTATAACCGTAAAAATTCTTATTAGGCTTATACCCAGCTGTGACATTAATGGTCAATAATATCTTTTTCTTTTCTATGATAGTAAGAGAGCACTAATTTGCATTTCTTTTAGTTGTATGCAATAATGTTTTAAATAGTAGTACCAGTAGGCTCAAAAAAGCATTATGAATCCTCAGTAGTCTGCACGTTAATAACAAATTTACCACCGGCTCTAAAGAAATCGGCAAGTAACTCAGCGGTTACTTTTTTAAATAATCAATCAGAAATTACGTCATATATCGTGACACACGGACGCCCATCGTGGAGGAGTTCGTCTGCTAAATAGCGTGGAGTATGTTTCGCTTAGCGGACAACTCCCCGCATACACACCTCCACGGCATTGCCAGCCAAAATCAAAGAACGGTAAACACTGGGCGTTCCCTGCCTCGTGACCTCCTACTACCGCCACCTCCGGACTCGACGATATACTGGAGTGACCTGGATGGACCCTCTAACTAGGTTGGCGGGAACCAGCCCGTTTTAGTGCGGGCATAATAGATTACCGTTTACTGGCAATGAGGCTAAGCCTCGAAGCCCGTACTCCTCAACAATGTTCAGAAGAACCCCGGATGATCTTTTAAATATAGTTTTGTAGTTTACAATGTCATGCTTCCGTGCGCAACTGGAATTAAATCTAAACAATACAATATGCCTTTTGTAAAAGGACATTTTTGACATATTCTATAATTATGTAAAGGCAAAGCCAATACTAATTGCGGTACCTTATTAAATATGCGTATGCTCAACCCGACAAATAATTTCAGAATCTTTTTCACTCTATAATATGACATTATAAGATTGTTTTTATTTCATGTAATAAAATTACGTATTCGCGTGTTTGCTGAATAAGTGTATATATGAAATGTTATAACATATCGGTTTTTAAGCTCACTCATACTGTTTTGATACGTTTCATATAAAACTGTAATATATTTATTAATGTGAATATTATTTTAAAATTATAAATACCTTCCATGAGGATGAAGCGATTGTTTCAAATTATAATATTATTTTATTCTATTATAGATGTTGCATGCCATTCTACGGTAGATTGTGTGTTGTACACTTGGTCTTTCAATAAAATATATTTGATTTGTTTTGCGATAAATAGTTTCTCAGTAAGAAACGGGTTCAAATCAAGAACTACGCAGATAAAGTTAGTATACAACTAAAATGATTTCATCTAGTAACTCTAAGTCCTCGTACAGACGTCTCATTTGTTTTGCACGGCGCACATAATAACACGATCAAAACGTATGAGAATTTTGACAGCGCGACGTGATGCGAAACCTTAATGTGAATAAGTTCTGCTTGTCCTTCGAAATAGGTGAGAATCCTTAAAGCAAAGTGTTGATTACGGCACGTTTTATTACATTCTAAAAAATCCAGTCAATTCTCTGTAAATGAGGTAGGTGCTAATTTAATATGCCCACTGCTAGACAGAGCCCTTCTCACACGAAAAACCATACGAACAAAACATAGTATTGCTCCAAGGTACGAGTTTACTCACGATGTCTTTCTTCACTGAATATCACATAAGTTTTATATTTATAAAAAGAGACTTGGAATTGAATTTCTTGGGAAAATTCTTTTATATTACAACAATGACAATATTATATATGTCGGAGAGTAGGAGAGAAGGAGCATAAAGCGTAGGAGCGTGGGGTTCTCCGTCGACTTCATCGTTAGTGGCATCCATAATTCAATTTATATACCGTGGGCGTTGGTGCAATCAAACACTTTATTAATTAACTCAGATTATAATGTCCAATCACTTAATGTTCTTGATAACAATTTACACAAACACATTAAGAATAATAGCCAGGAACGGGACAGTTTCAATAGTCGACCGCTATGGCGGATCGTCACTCGTAAACTGGAGAGACGCGCGCCGGATTATCGCAATTGACTCTGTCCCACGCCGATAGATAGATGGCGCCAACTTTCCACAGACTATCGAACTCCCACATATATAATAAACAATATAAATACAGAACAGCAAGTGTTACGGACGGCTGAGCGATGGTTGCCACATGTAGGCTAAG
>JACTOM010000139.1:22308-67552 GCA_015832385.1 Elymnias hypermnestra | reverse complement strand
CGACAAATTTTATGACTTTGGTTGAAATCTCATCAATGCCGGTGCTGATGGTATTTTTTAAAGATTTTATGTAACGTATTATATCATCGGATGTCGTAGGGTTTAAAAACATTGACTTACAGTTAGACATAAATTTAAAATTTGTACAGCTATATTCAATTTGATCAATGAAGAAATTGTTAAATGCATTTGCGATTTCTAATGGTTTACTCAACATTTCTCCATTCACTTTGACTTGTTCAATATTACTTATAGGTGTATATTTATTTGAGTTGCGTATAAAATTCCATGTTGCCTTGGATTTATTTGTAGCAGTTAATAATTGCCCTGCAGGAAGCTATATGCGGGAATTATTGCCAGCATGGCATTGTACGGTGCAATGTTATGGGTAAATGCTCTAACTCCTGCGAACAAAATCCTCCTGCGAAGACCGCAGCGAGTGATAGCGATTCATGCAATACGAGGATACTGTACTTGGTTATGAGTCAGGTTAGAGAGCAGTGACGTCCTTCTGCGAGGCTGTCATCTTGCAGGAGTAAACAGGCAAGGTTATGGCATACGCCACTCCCTCTCGCCGGAGGAGGGGGAGCGCTAGTAGGCGTAATTTTGCTCGCCTGCTCTCTCTCAACTATAGTAATCCCGTAAGTCGGATTCATCCGGGGCGCCAGAGCTGAACGCATCAGCGGACATCTGGACCCCAAACTTCTGAATGAAGAGGGTTCCGCTGGGTTTTAGTGGGTATCCTGGTAGGACCAGCGAGTCCCACACTCCCGGATGTAAGTTTACACTTATATAATACATGAAATGGATACAATAACTTAATTATAGGCTACAAAAAGGCGGCCTTATCGCTAAGTAGCGATTTCTGCCAGGCATCCATAGAGTTAGAGATGTTTTATTACAAAAATGGGTAAGTGGTGTATAAAAGTATATAGATACATATAAAAAAATATATACTAATACTTTTATATATATATATATATATACATACATACATAGCATCACTCCTCATTCCCATAGGGGTAGGCAGAGACCACGTCCTTCCACTTGCCACGATCCTTGCATATCTCCTTCGCTTCTTTCATTCTCATTAAACCTTTCATACAAGTTCGTCGGTTTAGAGTACTCTTGACCTGGGCGTTATCTAAAATGTCCTGGATTTGGTCCATGAACGTTCGCCTTGGTTTTCCCCTTCCAACTTTCGCATTCAATCTTGACCCATAAATCCTTTTTGTCAGTCTCCTTTCACTCATTCTCTCTACATGCCCAAACCATCTAAAGCATACCTTTCTCGATTTTAATCACTACGTCTTTTTTTATGCCACAACGCTCTCTTTTCACACTATTGCTTACTCTGTCACTCAGTTTCAATCCACTCATAATTCTTAACGCTCTTATCTCTACCGCATTTATTTTACTTTTATGCTTCTTCTGCCATACCCAACTTTCACTACCATACATAAGTGTTGGCACCAACACTCCTGCATGCACTGCCAGTCTGGCCTTTTGAGACACCATCTGGCTATTCATAAAGGCGTGCAGAGCACCATTTACCATATTCCCTGCATTCACTCTCCTTTCAATATCACTTTCACATCTTCCATCTTTTGTAAATTTAGATCCGAAGTATACAAATTCTTTCACCTCTTCCACTTGTTCCCCAACCATCCAAATATTGCCAGTCATCATAGATTCATCTCTTATCATATCTTATCATCATATAAATACGAACCCAAAAATACATATTATAATAAGCTAATACATACTAATTATATATAGTCGTCGTTTAAGTGCACAAAGAAAGGTAGTGAACCTTGACAAGGTTTTTTTAAAACATTCAAAGATTTAGCCTCTCTGATCGTTAGAGGTAGCTCGTTCCATAATTCGATTCCCTGTACCGCAAATGATTGCCCAAAGAACTTAGTCTTATAGGGTCTTCTAATAAAGATCTTCTGTCCGAATCATTAAAACTAAAATGTTCTTAGAGATAAGCTGGAGCACCAGGATTAATTAACACACATTACAGAAGAGAGCCAATATGCAAATTCCGGCGATATATTTTGTACTTGTAAAAAATATATACACATACATATTAAAAAAAATACTATTTTTAACACTCATTACATTTAGAACGTCATTTTTATTATTTAAGCGAATTAAAAAAAATTGAGCATAAATATGGGAAGATACAAATATTTACAATATAAGTAGGATAGCAAAATTAAAAATAAAACATTTCATTCCAGCATCCAGCAGAGCCAGTAACAAATTCTTACAGGCATAATAAAATTATCATTTCACGTCCGTTACGGCAGAGAAAGTGTCGGCTTGTTAAGTTTCTAAATGAATTTGGTTTTTATCTGCAGATTATTTTTCATTTTTCTATTTTATGACATTTTTTTCTATTCCAAGGTCTATTGTCAGGTCGTGTGTCAGTCTGGTAATATAATTTATGCGTAGAGTTACATCCATGCTGGTATGGAGTTATTACTTCGTATCATTGAAACCGTAAAAGTCCAATGCAACAATTTATTACTTTGAACATGTAACATTTAAAGGCGACATTCTGTCACACAAATAAAAGCTAGCCCAGGTGATTTTGGGAGTCACATTATAGTATAGGAGCTATTCTTCTTATACTTGAAATGGAAAGTTGATGGATTATAAAATTATATTTGCCCCACCCCTGCACGGACTTTTTTTGCGTCGATTGCCCCGCGTGTTGAATGACGGTAAAGTGGCTCCTGGGATTTAAATCTGCGTTAAAGAATACCAAATGTGATAATTTTTATGTTTGCTAATAGTTAAATTGTACAATATTATCTTTTGTTTATTAAATTTAGACTGGTGTAGCGTGATGTTGCGTTAAACTTTGAGATAGTGAAAAAAGTCTTAAACTAACTTCAAAGGTTTTCATTGTTATTCACATCACTTATATGATCAAAACACAAATAATCACTAATAACACACAATTTGTAAAATACTACAGTAAGGTATAAGCCACACTAAACTTCTAAGCATGCATTTTGGACATCTATATAATGCAAGATTTGATATGCAATTGGCTTGTCTTTATGT
Organism: Elymnias hypermnestra; assembly: GCA_015832385.1. Classification (NCBI taxonomy): domain Eukaryota; kingdom Metazoa; phylum Arthropoda; class Insecta; order Lepidoptera; family Nymphalidae; genus Elymnias; species Elymnias hypermnestra. The sequence goes on along the minus strand of JACTOM010000139.1, from coordinate 64,474 downwards.
TAGTAATATATGTGAGTATATGATTATTAATGTGTAAAATAATTCAAACTTTTTTTCTATTTAGCATGTATATTCTTATAACTTGTTTCATTCAAAATTTGCATGGCTTAATCAACTTGCTGCTCGATACCAGAGACTGGCGCAATTGATTTTTATTGTATTAAAATGTAGCTTTTAAAGTGTTGACATGAGCGAATACCGAGGTTGGAAAACAAACAAGTAATAACCCGCATATTGAACATTTTAATGCAAGTGTCTATATATAGGATTGGTGTCACTTTATTTGGGACAGCTATCAACATTTCATAGTTAGACTTTTGAAGGTGATTCTAGAAGAACACTATTTATTTCGTTATGACCACGAAGGAATCCGGGACTCTTCAGCAAACTCGCTAGCCTCGTTCGATATACTCGTACATCGTTCCACTCTTATGGTATTTATCTTTGCATCATTAAATATTTCTATCTCTGTGAACAATATCTCTTTAACTTCATTCTTCTTTAAATAAATTTTTATACGATGTGCTATTACTTTTTTTCTTGAAAGCCTGAATTTCATTACACAATGTACTGTCATTAATTTCGTTGTTTAGTTATTTGACAAATATTATTCGAGGTGGCATTGTTATTTCAGTTTCAACGATGTACAAAAGTACAAATGCTATATTGTTAATACGTGTTTGCTTCCCAGCGTCGATATGGCATTTCTTTTATAATGATATAAAATAAGGTTAATTAATAATTGTACACTTTCGTTTTAGGTATAACGACCAAATTAAGAGAAGAAAGATCGATTTTTCGACTAAAGGAAAATGTCATATATAACTAATTTTACAACTGATTACAATGGAGTGTTAACCAACGACTCAGCAATGCTCAATGATACCAAAGATACTGTTATACACCTTTCCAATAAAGCTGAAGAGAATATAACTAATTTTCCAGCCACTTTCAAGATCTTTATGAGCGGGATGTATTCAGTGATATTTATCGTGGCTCTAGTCGGCAATGGGTTACTTTATACCGTTATGCGATCAGCTCCTAAGATAAAAATTGTATCCAACTACTTCATAATGAATCTCGCCATCAGCGATGTAACAACGATAACTTGTTGCGTGCCATTTTCTTTCATTTCAACAATAATTTTAAACTACTGGCCATTTGGAGCAGTGATGTGCAAAATAGTGAATTATTTACAAGCCGTATCCGTGTCGATAAGGTCATATATTCTCTTCGCGATTTCAATCGATCGCTATCTGGTTATAACTCGACCACTAAAATCCAAGCTCACTAAGACCACGGCAACCCAGATGATGGCAACAGTGTGGTGTGGAGCTTTATTAACAGCTATTCCAAAATTCTTTATGACGGAGTTAAGTGAAATGTAAGATTTGTAAAAGTGATTTTTTAGCTATGGAGCTTTAACTTGTTATTCTTTCTTTACATTTATTCGTTATTTTTTGCCCAAACACAATGTAATTTTTACTTGTTTGTAGTGTTTATGCCTTGTTTTGGAGTTTTTTTTTCAATTTTCTTTTGTAATTAATGTTCAAGTTTTTCATGTTATTAGTCCATTCAAAAACTATAATAGGTTTGTCAAGTTGATTCTTATACCCGAAATCCTCGATTACATCCTTCCCGATGATAATGGATATAATCGAGGCTATTATAATATTAATGCGACAAATACATAAGTTGTGATATATACATACATAGCATCACGATTCATTCCCATAGAAGTAGGCAGAGACCACGTCCTTCCACTTGCCACGATCCTTGCATATCTCCTTCGCTTGTTTCATTCTCATTAAACCTTTCATACAAGTTCGTCGGTTTAGAGTACTCTTGACCTGGTCCTTATTTAAAATGGACAATGAAAATGGATTTGGTCCAGGAACGTTCGCTTTCGTCTTCCCCTTCCAACTTTCGCATTCACTCCTGACTCATAAATCCTTTTTGTCAGTCTCCTTTCATTTATTCTCTCTACATGCCCAAACCATCTAAGCATACCTTTCTCAATTTTGGTAACTACTACTTCTTTTATACCACAACGTTGTCTTATCACACTATTTCTTACTCTGTCACTCAGTATTAATCCATTCATAGTTCTCAACGCTCTCATCTCTACCGCATTTATTTTACTTTTGTAATTCTTCTGCCATACCCAACTTTCACAACCATACATAAGTGTTGGCACCAACACTCTTGCATGCACAGCCAGTCTGGCCCTTTGAGACACCATCTGGTTATTCATAAAGGCGTACAGAGCACCATTTACCATATTCCCTGCATTCACTCTCCTTTCAATATCACTTTCACATGTTCCGTCTTTTGTAAATTTAGATCCCAAGTATACAAATTTTTACACCTCTTCCTCTTGTTCCCCATCTATCAAAATATTGCCATTTATCATAGATTCATCTCTTTCAAAAAGAATAACTTCCGTTTTGTTTACATTCACTTTCATTCCTTTCCTTTTTAAAGCTTCATTTATAATATTTACCATATTTGAAAAGGCAGTACAGCTGAGCTGCCACAATACCACGGCCAACTTTCAGCATCTCGACTGTATTGATACGCTTTGCGATAATCAATTATGCATCAATAATGATTATATTTTTAATATACGCAAACCCGTCCTATGTTAGGATAATTAATTCGTCTTACTGCATTAAGTAAACTTTGAAGCTATAAATAGCTTAAAGGCGCATATTTCCAAAGGCCGGAAATTGGATTTCAGTGAGGCAAGTGAGGTAACTATAGCAGTTTTCTCAGAATAATGTCAAAGTAACTGATCACTAGTAAGGCAATGAAAGCATGTTTTTTTTTTAAATTTAAACAAGAATTCCATGACTATACGAAATACTTTTCGGGTAAGGGCATTATTAATTTGAAATTTAGCTGGCGTTATTGAATATTCAAGTGCAAAGTAAAGTTTTTATTAATTCTTCTAATATAAACTACTTTAATTAAGACTAAAAATTACTTGAAAGGAAAGAAAAATTAAAGGTACTACTGAGTTACCACAGAATAATTAAAAAAAAGTAGTAATATATAAGTTTATGAAGCAGAAATCAATATTGATAAATAAGAGTGGAGCTAGAACTTCTTAATCCTTCATTAGGGACGCTATTTACATATACGTGTATATATTTAATATTACCCGAGAACCCTTAGCACATTATGATCAATAATATACACTTTATTTTGGCCATATATTACAGTTTTTTACGTGTCACCTTAATCAAACAATTGTAAAGAATCACCGTTTCCTATTTATTGTTATTGCATATACTCGTTCTTATTACACAATAAATATTAAATTGACCTATTTTTGACGTTGTAACGTAGAACAGTTCAATGAACACTTACTTATAATAGAGAAATATTTATAGAATATAAGCTCCTTGAGGAAAAGCAATATGAATAAATTCGAGGATCTATGCGTTTCTATATGAACTCAGTGAAGTTTATTAACTCTTATAGGTCATGATATCGAACGTCCGTGAACTCTTTGTTTTAGTTCTTTGAACAATAAATGTGGTTCATTCACGTCTTTTGCAGGACCTGTAATTTCTAGACTTTGAGGAATTTTGGAATGAGATGATTGGGATGGATCGATTTTAAAATAAGTAGGCCATATGTATAAAAAAAGTTTATTAATTATTAAAATACACCTTTATGGGATTTTATTTTGTAAAAATAACATCGTCTAAATGTAGACTCTCGTGTTTTCAGCAATCATTTAACAGAACAGTAAAATTACTTATGATGGCTCGGCAAGTAGACTCAGGGATGGCTGCCATTTCGTGACAGTTATTTTCTTTCAAATACGCCTGTGAAGTCGGTTTATTAGCGTCAACTTTTGATTTAAAACAACCTCATAGGAAAATGCCTATAGGAGTTAAATCTGATCTCCGTGGAGGCCACTTTATGACACCTCTCCGGAATTCCACCAACACGTGGCAGAGACATATTGGACGAGTGCGAAGTTGCTCCGTCTTGTTGGAACCATGTTCTCTGGTTATACCCAGGAAAGTTTTACAGTTCAGATACCAGGAAGTCGTCTAACATTTCCACATAATGCTCTGAATTCTCTGTTACTGTACACCCCCTTTCGTCTTCAAAAAAGCAAGGGCCGATAGTTCCTCGCGCCGACATCACAGATAGTTCCTCGCGCCCATACGGTCACTTTAGGCGAATGTAGGGGTTTCTGATGTTTGCGTTTCGGATTCGTTGCACTCCAGTAGCAGCTGTTTTGCTTGTTTACGTGGCCATTAAGATGAAAATGAGCTTCATCCCAAGACAATGTAGAAATATCCATGGTATATATATGTGTACTCGTTTTGCTGGAAGTCCTGAACTGGTGTCGGCGGGGTAAGTTTTAGAAATTTCAGTTCCTAATCTGTCTGGACTGCTTGTTTGATATGCAGAAAACGTTTTTTTAAACAAAATGAAGTCTCTTAAACCATTTTTATTTGGAATACGAGTTAAGTACTTTCTTGGTGACCAAATCAAAAGTATTAAGTTCCTAGTTGATATATACATACATACATGACATCACGCCTCATTCCCATAGAAGTAGGCAGAGACCACGTCCTTCCACTTGCCACGATCCTTGCATATCTACTTCTTTCATTTCCTATCGCTTCTTTCATTCTCATTAAAGCTTTCATACAAGTTCGTCGGTTTAGAGTACTCTTGACTTGACCCTTATTTAAAATGTCCTGGATTTGGTCCAGGAACGTTTACCTTGGTCTTCCCCTTCCAACTATCGCATTCACTCTCGACTCATAAATCCTTATTGTCAGTCTCCTTTCACTCATTCTCTCTACATGCCCAAACCATCTAAGCACACCTTTCTCGATTTTAGTCACTACGACTTCTTTTATACCACAACGTTCTCTTATCACACTGTTTCTTACTCTGTCACTCAGTTTTAATCCACTCATGAGTGGATGAGGTAACAAACATAAAAAAAATACAGACGAATTGATAATCTCCTCCTTTTTTTGAAGTCGGTTAAAAATAAGTTATTTAGTGAATTTTAACACTAACCCAAATCACTGTCAGTATCTTTCAGTGGGGTTGCCGCCCGTCGCATGCTTTTGTACATATTTATATTTACTGTTAATTAGTTATAATTGTTAGCTTTGTCTTTATAAGTATGCAATAAAGTGTATATCTGTCTATCTATCTGAGTTTGTTGTGGGCTCTTCTCAAATCAGGGCGCGAAGGAACCCTCGTAACTTTAGATTTTAAGTCATTCTTGAGTACCATCATTAGACGTGCATTAGAATTAGAGTGTAGAAAAAATGTTTGACGATTCAAAAGTGTTGTAATATGCCTATTTGAATAAAGATATTTTGATTTGATTTGATTTGAACTTTATTATTTTCAGGGACGTCTGTGTTGAAAAATGGACTGAAACAGAATTTGAGATATTATATACTTGGGCTCTAGTAATATTGCAGTTTATTGCGCCGTTAACCGTTCTTACATCCACATATAGTCGCATTGCTTGTATGGTATGGAGAACATACCCTCCGGGAGAACCTGAATTCGCAAGGGATTCTCGGATCGCAAAGTCCAAACAAAAGGTATTCTTATATCTATACAACACAGAATATTATATATTTTACCGTTATAAATCGCTGGTAAATGGCTACACGCACTGTAAATCATGACGCATTATCACGTTCCGTCCGAGCCGAAAGTATGCGAGTGAAAGCGATAGAGAGGCCCGAGTGGCTTAAGTCCATTGTTCACTACAACAATTTCCTATCAATAATTTCTTATGACGTTATCAATACACAATCTTTGCACAACAAGCCTTTTTTACCTTTACAATGGTCTCGACTTTTATTTTTTTAGAAGCGTATCATATTAATTAAATCTATCATAAAAATTGTACTTTACATACATACATAACATCACGCCTCACTCTCATAGTTCACCCACGCCTCAGTTTACCAGAGTGACGTCACGGACGTGAACAACATAAGTTTAAAGTGAACGTTTTGTAAAAAGGACTGTTGTCAGACTAAATAGAAGTGGTGTACTGAGTGGATGATATATTTGTGAATGTTTATACTTACTCATATTAAAATGAAACAACAAAATAGTGAATAGTGATCATCTGACGTTTATTTCCAGTAACCCACTAACGTAACTAACGGCGTTCATCTGTCTGACGATTGTTTTCTTTTAAATTAAAAAGGATATAATTCTAGTGCATAATATACAAACTTCGTTCGTTAAATCTACGAAAGCGCAATAAACTTTTTGGTGTTTAGCCAAACATTTTTCAGTTATGCAGCGAAAAGAAAAGACCTGATCCGTACATCCCATTCCTCCTCTAAATCCCGCTTGCACGTCCCATATTTTCTCATCAGTTTCATTAATCACCCTTTCAATCAATATCTTTGCATACAATTTGCCGACGACACTAAGAAGGCTGATACCGCGGTAATTTTTGCACTCCTGCTGTGACCCTTTTCCTTTATATAGAGGGACAATTACGGCCTTGCTCCAATCTCTTGGGACTTGACCTTTCTCCCAGCATATATTGAAAAGGCAGTACAGCTGAGCTACCACAATCCCGCGGCCAGCCTTCAGCATCTCGACTGACACTCTGTCATACCCAGCAGCCTTACCTGATTTCATACCTTTTATCGCTTTCATGATGTCATCCATACTAATCTCGCTATCACTTGTCTTACATTCATTGCTATCCGCAGAGGCCATATTTACCTCTGCTTCATTTCTTTCAAACAAACTTTCAAAATGATCCTTCCATCTCTTCAATATCCATTCTTCTCCTTTTATTAAACTTCCATCTAAACTTCTGATTTTACAAAGCTCCGAGGAAGTAGATCTCCCTCGGGCAAATTGTATTGATTTCCAGAAAAACTTTTTGTTTGACTGAAAATCATCAGAAAGTCTCCTATCATACATATCACTGTATTCTTCTTTTTTCTTTCTTACAGCTTCTTTCACGATTACTTTCACCCTTTTGTATTCCATTCTTGCCTTTTTTACGTCATCATTCGTTGCCTTTTGCATTCGTTGGTTCGCTTTTGTAGCCAACCAATCGGACCAAGCTTTCTTCTTTTCACACACAGCTGCTTGAACATTTTTGTCCATCCACAAATTCTTCTCTTTCTTACCTTTCCTCCTTTTAGACACGCCACATACATCAATAGCAGCACCAACCACTCCATCTTTAAATTTATTCCATAAACTTTCAATCTCATTTCCTTCGTCTTCACTCTTGAATCGCCCACTCAAATTTTTCAGATATTCTTCTCTAACATCCTCTTCTTGCAATCTCTCCACTTTTATTCGTTGAAGAATGCCCAAGATTTCCTTCTCTTTATGGTGCCACCGATTAAAAAGACCACCGATTCGGGCCACAACCAGGTAGTAGTCAGTATCGATGTCGACCACGCGGTTTACTCGAGCATCTAGAACTTTCTTCTTCAGTTTTTCGTCCACAACTACAAAATCAATCATACTTCTAGCATTCCCCTCTTCCCTTGTATAGACATGAATCTCCTTATGCTCAAACATAGTGTTTGCCACAAAAAGACTATGTTCCATACATATCCCAAGCAAACTTCTTCCATTTTCGTTCACCCGTTTGTCACCAAACGTACCAAAAGTCCTTTCATATCCATACCGTTTCACAACTACTCATCCATTAAAATCTCCTAACATAATTATTCGCTCATTTGGTCCACATTCATTCAACGTATCACTCAGACTTTCCCAAAACTCATCTATTTCTTTTTGGGCTCTATTGGACTTTTTCGTACCCAGGTCCGTCGGAACACAAGCACCCAAGACAAAGATCCGAGTAAGTCCAACGTTTAGCCAGATCCAGATGAGGCTAGGACTTACATATTTTACTTCCTTCACACAATCATCCATTCTTTCGGAAAGTATGATACCAACTCCCTGACAGCCACTTTTATTACTGCCTACACCAGACCAGTAAGCTGTGTAAGGGCTACGTTTTGTGGTATCACATCCTTTCCTCTTTGTCTCATTCACGTACACCTATGCACCTATCATGCATCATCTGGCATACTTCATCAATCTTTTCATTCATTCCTCCTCGTAAATTCAAAGTAGAAAAGCGGCTCTCTGTGGTCCGATTTTCGCCCCCATTAGGAACGTGACGTGATGGATTGCGAATCTCATCGCCGCCATTTTTGGAATGTAATAATATCACCATTGCGTTCCCACGAGTAGCAAGGGAACATAGGTCCATTCTGGCAGAGCCCCGCATGCCAGAATAAGGCTAGCCTATTTCTGGGTTCGCCCGGTCCCAGGGCCACCGCTTGCGACTAGGCAAATGCCCCACGCCATGAGTCCCTCGGCACGGTACCCCTTGGACTGGCAGGAAGTGGGTAGGAAATTGGAATAAATGGGGAGAACGGGTCAAAAGATAGGAATTTTGCAAGGAAGAGAAAGGAAAATATAAGGTAGTAGGATATTACTGACTCGGAAGACCTGAGAAGATTCAGTAATAGCTCGGGGAGGCGGGATCGCGTACCCGTGTACCATACTATGACTATCGGTGAAATAGACAAAGATGTGTACCCCCTGACTTTTGTAATTTACGATTGTATATAAACATTAAATTAAGTAGTTTCCAAGTAAATTGTTCAATCTTCTTACTAAGAACCGAAAAGCTTTGCTAAGAACATTAAAACAGACGAACCAAAGACAGCATAAAAACTGAGAGCCTAATTCTATTTCTATAAATATATCGATGTATCTATTTGGACGTGACATTTCTTCGGGAAAATAAAATTTAGAAAGGTTGATGGGAGGTTTTAAGGCATGAGAGCCTGCACAGAAACTTATCATTGGAATGTAAACAGATATAGAAATTGATCAGGTTTTTATGATTTTGTTAAGAAATATGTAAATGTGATTTGATCACCTAATGTGATTAAACTTTGTAGCCTTCCTATGTATTTCTGTACATGTGTATATAATTGAACTCCTCTCAGTCGACTAGACGGATTTTTATAAGATTCTTGTGTCTTCAGATGGATTCAAGAATTCGATCCGAATACCGAATATTTTTATATTAAGACGTATCCGAATGACACCGCCGGGAACAGCTATTATAATTATAGTACGTGTATCTCTTCTGCCACAGATTGTGCCAATAAAAAAGTTTTATATTATGCAGTTATATTGGTAGCTAGTTTGAGTACTGTCGTCGGAGAGACAGTTTTTAAACCTCAATGTAATCCGAATATAAATGTTGTCAAAGCACTTTTGTTAAACATTAACTTTCTTTTTAGATGGTGAAAATGATGATAATAGTAATTGCTCTGTTTACGCTGTGCTGGCTACCACTAAATATATACCTGGTGAGTAATTCATCATAAAAGTTTTAAATTAAAAGGAATAGTCTCCGATTTTTCACGACAGTCACTAAAGTGAATCCAGAGGATACAAATTTAGAATAAGTTTCTAAAATTTATCCCAGTTGTGAGGCTGCTTTTACTTTCGGGATCGGGATTTAAATAGGGGTGTTCGAAACAATAACAAAACTTAGTTATCAATAACAATGAATACATTCTGTAGGGATTGTATGGCAAAGTGCAAAAAAAACTAAATTGAACTTTTCGATGACTTTGTTTAATTTAAAACCAATTTACTGCGAGTTGTTTTAACTTCACGCGTTCGTTGATATACAAAGTTTGTGTGTTCTTTCGGTTTAGTACACAAAGCTTTATACGCGACACTCGATTTGGTTTACCTTGAATTTCACGGTGAAAAAGTATTTGCATACTATACTATATTAAAAAAAACATCTAGCTTACTGATTTAATATTTCTTTCTAGGTTGAACTATGAGTATGCTTTGAATAATACACTAATCTTTATGTATAGTGCAATTAATCACATATTTGGCGAAACTTTCTATGCCTAAGTTCATGAATACAGATAACATAAGAATGATAATCTTAATGCAAACATTTTTGCCGGATCTGCATGTGACGAGGAGTCCTACAGGGGTCCTATATTAGGACCTCTTCTGTTCCTCATTTACTCAGCTCCGGGGCTTACGCAGATAAAAAAATCGTCTTCTGACAGATGTAGAAACTGCCAAAATGATTTAATTTACTATTTTGGGGTAATGCTGCTGATATAGATGCATAATTTGTACTGAAATAAGAACCGTTTGTGCGATTTACAATATGGTTCCAATATGACCGTTAACTGTTTCTATATATAAAAAATTGTACGAATACATAAATATTGGCATTTTCAAGAAAAAGATCACACCGCGAACTTCCCAACTTCAGGCTAATATATTAAGAAAATCTTAGAATAATATAGAAAACTCAATATCGATTTCAAATTGGCCCGACTCGGGACTCGAACCCTGGACCTCATGTCTGTAGTCGAACATGCTAACCACTAGACCAATGAGGCATAAATTCAAGTAGGCTCAGTAAAATTTAAAATTTATTTACGTTTTTATAACACTCTCCCAGAAGACAATCTAGAGATGTCACTTAATAAATTATAATCCTTTAACAAATTAAAATTATTGAAAAATCTTAAGGAATACTTGGATAAAAGAGAGCGGAAGTGAATGAATTGCTTTAATCTACATAATATTGTAATAATGGTGGATTCAGGTCAGGATATCAGACCAAGTTTGTTGTGGGCTTTTCTCAGCACAAGAATGGCATTCATTGGATTGGACCTGGATGGGTCTATATAAATTACCAAGCATTCATGTCATGCTCGAGGCTAAGACCGGATAGCAAGCCTCGGGGCATACGCCCCATTAGGATTGCTATCCTCAACCAGAGTAAAAAGGAACCCGAGAGAAAAAGCTTATTATTAGTTTATAACAACATAATTTGTATAATATCAATTGAGAGGTGATATATAATAATTGGGAGTGTAAGGGGGAGGCTTGTCCCAGTCTATCTTCCTAACTGTCAACCTAACCTCCACGTGGTACACCTTGCTATTACTGACGAGGCTCTGACGACCGGCTAATGACGGTATAACCATTTTCAACTGCTAACCTAAATACCACCGACCGATAACGGTCCCCCAGTCCCCGGTTGGGTCGTCGGCAGCCACTGGAGACAGGCGGGGCAAGATCGGGCCCAGTGGAATTCTTTAGGAGAGACCTTTGTCCAGCAGTGGACGTCCATTGGTTGAGACGACGACGACGACATAATAATTTGTTGTTACAGATTTTGTCTGCGATGAACTCAATTGCAGTTGAATGGATGAACTGGCCCGGGATATTGTACGTGAGAGTTGTCTGTCATTGGCTGGCGATGTCGCACTGCTGCTACAACCCCATTATATATTGCTTCATGAACTTCGAACACCGCAGTGGATTTCAAAAGGTATCCCTTATTGTTTCCAGTTTGACTTGATTGAGATATGATCTGATGATGTGTGATGATACAGTCAGATATGGTAACGCAACGACTCGGTAAAAGATTATGGCTTTCACTGAGCTATAGCAAATGTAAACGATTTGCTATTAGGCTGGTAACTAGTTAAATCCAAAACCACTAACCAGTTCAGAGTTAAACAATTTAAAAAAATGAGCTCCTGAGTTTCATCTACCGGAAATCGAATCTTAGACGACAATTAGTGAAGTGCTTGCGTAAGCGCAATGGTGTACTCACTTCATTATTCATATTGCTGTCGAGATAAATCTTGTATTTCGACCGTTCTTAGTTCTAAATTCTTCAATTTTATAATTCCTGATTATTATAATACTATCGTATACACATGACAACTGTATATCAGTAAGTTATATATTGATTTGATGCGTTGTCTAAATAAATAGAAATTTTTAATATTATAACACAAAATTTTAGCAAAGAACTGTCTTCAAAACAAATATTCCAAAAAGATATGCCCTAAAAAGTAAAAATTAATTGCCTATTGTTGTTTGAGTTCTTCGTATTCTTATATTTGGAGTCGGTTTCAATCAAAGTATTTAAATATTTTGATTTTGATATTTTTGTGAAATTAGTTATTTTTTCGTTCGAGTATCAACCCATAATCAATAGCAGCACGAAGTTCGAAAGCGATTAGATTATATATATAGGGCATGCCCTAATTTGTTAAATAAGCAAAAAGTCATCATGTCGCAGAGGTGATTTGTTTTTTAAACTGTTACAATTTCTCGATCGATAGTCGACGCTTTAACCGATGGACGTCCACTGCTGGACATAGGTCTCACAAAATAATGCCCACAAGGCCCGATCTTGTGCCGCCTGGCTCCAGCGGCTACATGCGATCCTCCTTATATCGTCGGTTCACCTTGTGGGGGGTCTCCCTATATTGCATCGTCCGGTGCGGGGTCGCCATTCCAGCACCTTCCACCCCAACGTCCATCGGTTCGTCGGACTATGTGTTCCGCCCATTGCCACTTCAGGTTTGCGATTCGTAGGGCTATGTCGGTGACTTTGGTTATGCTACGGATCTCCTCATTTCTGATTTGACGGCGTAGAGAAATTCCGAGCATAGCCCTCTTCATCGCACGCTGAGTGACTTTGAGCTTTCGAATAAGGCCCATAGTCAGCGGCCACGTTTCCGATCCGTGGGTAAGCACTGGCAACACGCACTATTCGAAGACTTTAGTCTTCAGGCACTGAGGGATATTGGACGAACACCTCTTCCGCAACTTCCCAAACGCTGCCCAACCTAGTTGGATACGGCGGTTGACCTCTTTCTCGAAATTGGACCTACCCAGCTGGACTATGTATCCTAGGTATATATACTCGTCAACAATTTCGAGTGACGAGTTCTCAACGATGACTGGGTAGAGTGAAACATGGATTTTAGACATAACTTTCGTCTTATCCATCTTCATTTTTAGGCCCTCCTGTCGAGAAGCTCTGCTGAGGTCATCGAAAATTGCATTGAGATCTTGCAAAGTCTCTGCCATAATGACCACATTGTCGGTAAACCGTAGATGAATGATGTACATATCATTGATGTTGATGCCCAGTCCGTTCCACTCCATAAGCTTGAAGAGGTCTTCCAACGACGCAGTAAAGAGTTTCGTGGAGATAACATCTCCCTATCGCACTACACGCCGCAGTTGGATAGACTCTGTGCTTTGGTCCTGTATACGGACTGACATGGTGGCGTTTTCGTACAAACACTTCAACACGTGTATGTACCGGTAGTCAATTCGGCATTTCTGCAAAGATTTCAACACGACCCATGTTTCCACCGAATCGAAGGCTTTCTCATGGTCTGCGAACGCCAAGCAAAGTTACCGATTATACTCCTCGGTCTTCTGTATAATCTGCCGCAGCGTAAAGATGTGGTCTATGGTACTAAAGCTTTTTCGGAATCCGGCTTGTTCGGGGGGCTGGAAGCAGTCAAACTTGCGAGCAAGACGATTCGTAATGACCCTCGAGAACAGTTTATAGACATGACTTAGCAGCACAATAGGTCTTTAGTTCTTCAATAAGGTCTTTCTTGAAGAACAACACTACCACGCTCCTATGCCATGCCTCTGGCACCGTGCCTTCCAGGATGACGGAATTGAACATTCGCTGAAGGACTTTTAGAATGGGTTTTCCACCCGCCTTCAGGTCCGCTATGATTCCGTCATCACTTGGCCTTACTGTTCTTCATCTGTTTAAGGGCTATATTAATCTCGTACAAGCTGACGTCCGAGATATCTTCGGTAGAATGTCGGATAAGTTTGGCACAAGGATCTTTAGCCAAACTATCAATAGGCCTGCAGGTCGATGTGAATAACTGTCCATAGAAACTCTCAACCTCCCTTAGAATCTCAGGTCTAGATGCAATGAGTTCGCCGTTACTGGTCCTTAGCCGCGTCAACTGGCTCTGACCGATAGACAGATCTTTTGCGAACACTTTAGTGCCTTTGTTGCGTTCGATGGTATCTCGTATACGCTCGGCATTAAAGTGTCGCACATCACGCTTTTGCGATTTAGAGATCTGTCTATTGATCTGCCGGTATGCGGACGCGTCTGCTGCAGACTGCAAGCTCATTGCATGTCTCTGTTCCATGAGATTAAGAGTATGGTCTGAGAATCTCTTGGTTTTCTTTCTACGGGGTTTATAGAATTTCATCCCAACCGTATGGACAGTTTCCACTAGCCTATTGTTTAGCTCGTCCACGGATTCGCAATTCTCGAGGCAAGCGAAGCGGTTTTGCAGCTCCAGTTGGAAGCTCTCGGGGTCTTGGATATGAGCGCGAGTGGGTCGGAGCGTTGACTTCACCAGTCTGTTCCGTTCACGGACAACGTCAATATTCAATGTGCCTCTTACCATACGGTGATCGCTCCCAGTTTTCACTTATTTGATCACAGAGACATCATTGAATATATTTTACTTCGTAGACATGATGAAGTCAATCTCGTTTCTCGTGGACCCATCGGGACTAAGCCAAGTCCACTTTTGATGTGGCCGTTTCCTGAAAAAGTTCATCATGTAGAGGCTCTCCTTTTCCATTTGACCTCTCTGGTTCCGTTGCCCATATCCAAATTGCCCCACTCTCAACTCTGCCCCACTTCGTTCGCCGAGTTTTGCGTTGAAATCTCCCATTACAACATTGTAGTGTATCCTAGTCCTAGTCCTAGGTGTGTATGGCTCTTGATATGTCATCATATATAACCTCTACATCATATTCGGGATGCGATGATATGGGTGCATAAACCTGTATGACCTTCAACGAATACCGTTTGGTAATTCTGATTATAAGGCACGCTACCCTACTGGACACACTGTTTACTTGGGAAATATTGTTAACGAGAGATTGGTGGACGAGGAACCCGATACCACCCTGGGATTGGTGTTCACCCTCCCGGTAGTATAGCAAGTTACCGGATTTGAGAATTATCGTGTCCTCCCCCTCTCTACGGACTTTGGATAATCCCACAATATCCCAGTGTAACTTGCTCACGACTTTTTCCAGCTCGAAGACTTTTTCGTCGGTCCTCAAAGTGCGTGCGTTGTATGTTTCCAGGTCAAGTCAACGGAGTTGGCAGTGGAATCTCTTCCGGAGATTCTTAGCACCCCCTGCCCCGCCGTTACCGAAATCGCTGCCAGAGCTTGGAACAGGGGGTTGCCAGGGACTGGGGGCCTTTGCTGCCGTGTCGTCATCATTTCTGTAGTTTTGCCAGTAATCACCACGCTTGGCAGGCGGGTTGGTGATCGCAGTGCTGACCCTCTCGCATCGATAACGCTGCTGCCCGTTATCGGTCTGTGACATTTAGGTCAGCGGAGAATGGATATACCGCCATTTATCGGTATGAGAGTTAGATAGGAGAGCTTGGTACATGGGATTAGGAGAGTTTTGGGAAGCATTAGGGTAAGGTATAGGACATTACTGCCGCTGATAGGGGATTGAAAAGCGGTAGTAATTGCTCGAGACACCTGGGGCCGCTTACCCGCAAGCTTAGTTAGTAACCGAACAGATTATCTGCCTAAGCACCCTTTGGGTCATAGTCAATCAATAGTGCTTTTTTAAAAATATGATTCCTAGTTACGATGTTGAAATGTAGAAATTTATTACTTTGTCTTTCAATACGCTCAACTGCTACTCATATCAAACAGGTCATGAAGGGATTCACGACTTGTAAAGTCAAATAAAAAGATGAAAGAATGAACGTCTACAAATTGTTATACCGCATAAATTTCACGATTGCTGTGGAATGAAATGGCTCCTTTTTTTATATATATACAATTCATTCTATTAAAGGATTTTTATAGAAAATTCTTGTACAGTGCTTTTTCTTATTTATGTTTTTTACAGGTGATTAACAATATTTTTCACTTAAACAAGAAAGAAGCCAACGAAGATTGTCCTAAAACGCTTTGTCAGCGCGTACCTATTTTTGGTAAGTTACATTTATATCAAGGGAAACGACAATGTTTTTCATTGCAATTTTTGGGAAATTCTAATTCGAATTGTTAATCCAATAGTTTTTTGAGTACACACACCTTAACTGGCATTGTACGAGCGGTTGCGTTTCTCAAACGTCTGCGTGGCGACGACGTCCTGTTGACGCAACGTCAACGTTGCGAATCTCTAATGGCAACCGTTCGCGCTTCGACCTCACAACATCAACTTCGCGTCAACGCCACGCTAACGTTGTTTTTATTGACAACAAGTACAATCACCCCCTAACACGGACAGAGTCTGTCTGGTCACTTTTCTTCTGGTAACACTGAAACTCTGACATTAGTGTATATTGTATGTCATTTTGAATCACTTTTAAAAGTTAGTCAATTATAACAACGAAGATAATTTAAACACTCTGAGTTACTAATAATTTGTATTTTACTATCACAGTATTACACACAGGATACGCATCCTTTTTTAACTACCCACTGTCCCTCTTCCCGCTCCGTTAAAATACCGCGAACACCGCTGCACGAGCGCTTCTCGTCGGTCGCCATTGTCTTTCGCCGAAAGTCGGAGCGTTACATTGGCCATCCTGAAACAATTGCACCGTAATTGGTGCAACAGGGTATTGGTAGGGTATAAGGTAGGGTACAGCTTTCTAATCGAGAAATTAATTTATCCTTCTCCTTTCTTCTACACTATCACTCGTTTCCATGCGCTCATCTATATGGCATAAGTTTCAATATGAAGAACTCGCCAAATTATACAATTCAACCTTTTATTCAGCACAGCATGCTAACTACACAGCGCGACAACATACACATACGCGCAGTTCGGCAACACGCACACAACATACACACACACGCGCATTTCGGCAGCACACACACACACGCGTAGTTCGGCAATACACACATAACATACACAACACCACAGCTTGGCAACAGGAAACATAGGTAACTCAGCAAAGCTCCACAGCTTGGCAACAACAACTTTTCGAAACTGCACAGCTTGGCAACAGGCAACATAGGTAACTCAGCAAAACTCCATAGCTTGGCAACAAAAACTTTTCAAAACTCCACAGCTTGACAACAGGCAACATAGGCAACTCGGCAAAGCTCCACAGATTAGCAACAACAACTTTTCAAAACTCCACAGCTTGGCAACAGGCAACATAGGTAAATCGGCAAAACGCCACAGCTTGGCAACAGGCAACATAGGTAACTCGGACAAACTCCATAGCTTGGCAACAACAACTTTTCAAAACTCCATAGCTTGGCAACAGGCAACATAGGTAACTCGGCAAAACTCCATAGCTTGGCAATAAAGGTAACGCTACAAAGCTCCACAGCTTGGCAACAACAACTTTGCGAAACTCTACAGCTCGGCAACAACCAACATGGACCGACAAAACAGTGACAATTCTCTATCATGTACACCTAAATGTCTCAACTTGTACCTATATTACATATATACAAATGAATCTCTCTCCTATATCCAACTGGCTAATCTCCAAATCTCCGATCTCCATCTAGCGACTTTCCAATCTCCAACTAACTAATCTCCAATGTCCATCTAACTAATCTCCAGTATCCAACTAACTATCTCCAACATCCAACCTTTATACAAAAATCAATTTCCAACATATTTATAAACATCAATTTACAACCAAATGCCTTCCAAAATGACGTCCCTAGATTCTGTAGAAATGTCCTCCCCAACTATACAACATTCTCACCTATAGACAGACAGCTCCGAATGTTTTCCAGCACAAGACCTGTTTTAAGTCGGTGTTAATTACAGAACCAGCTTTATAAAAATTTAAGAAAGTTGACTCACCGCTCTTCTGCTTATAATTACCCTCTATTGTCAAACGGGTTTGTCCTTTCACCAGCAGATCTCATTAATTTTGCAAACTACATCGACCTCCTGTAATGTGTTCTCCTTCGTCGGCAATTATTGCCAAATAAACTCCTGAAACGTAAGACCAAACAAACAACACGGAAAGATTTACAAGATCTAGCGTAATTGCAATTCCATTATTTATGAGACATTTTACATCTGACCATAGTGCACTAGAATATAATTTCACTTTCAACGTGATTCGGATTAAACTCACGAAGACAGTAAAGTAAAAATCAGGCAAACAGTAAAGCACTTTTTTATTGAACACCCACTAAATACACTGTTACATACTCGTCTCGATACAAATATTTATTCCTTATTTATGAGATTTTCCTCAACTTAGGAATAGTTTTACAGCCATCCGATCTTCCCATCGTCGTCGTCGTCGTCGTCGCTTCAACCGATGGACGTCCACTGCTGGACATAGGTCTCACGAAATGATACCCACAAGGCCCGATCTTGCGCCGCCTGGCTCCAGCGGCTACCGGCGACCCTCTTTATGTCATCGGTCCACCTTGTGGGGGGTCTACCTACACTGCNAACGATTAGCAGAATAAGCGAATAATTAACAGAATGAACGGACGTTTAACAGAATAGGGCAACAATTATCAGAATGAGCGAATGATTAACAGAATGAACGGACGTTTAACATAATGAGGTAACGATTAGCAGAATAAGCGAATAATTAACAGAATGAACGGACGTTTAACAGAATAGGGCAACAATTATCAGAATGAGCGAATGATTAACAGAATGAACGGACGTTTAACATAATGAGGTAACGATTAGCAGAATAAGCGAATAATTAACAGAATGAACGGACGTTTAACAGAATAGGGCAACAATTATCAGAATGAGCGAATGATTAACAGAATGAACGGACGTTTAACATAATGAGGTAACGATTAGCAGAATAAGCGAATAATTAACAGAATGAACGGACGTTTAACAGAATAGGGCAACAATTATCAGAATGAGCGAATGATTAACAGAATGAACGGACGTTTAACATAATGAGGTAACGATTAGCAGAATAAGCGAATAATTAACAGAATGAACGGACGTTTAACAGAATAGGGCAACAATTATCAGAATGAGCGAATGATTAACAGAATGAACGGACGTTTAACATAATGAGGTAACGATTAGCAGAATAAGCGAATAATTAACAGAATGAACGGACGTTTAACAGAATAGGGCAACAATTATCAGAATGAGCGAATGATTAACAGAATGAACGGACGTTTAACATAATGAGGTAACGATTAGCAGAATAAGCGAATAATTAACAGAATGAACGGACGTTTAACAGAATAGGGCAACAATTATCAGAATGAGCGAATGATTAACAGAATGAACGGACGTTTAACATAATGAGGTAACGATTAGCAGAATAAGCGAATAATTAACAGAATGAACGGACGTTTAACAGAATAGGGCAACAATTATCAGAATGAGCGAATGATTAACAGAATGAACGGACGTTTAACATAATGAGGTAACGATTAGCAGAATAAGCGAATAATTAACAGAATGAACGGACGTTTAACAGAATAGGGCAACAATTATCAGAATGAGCGAATGATTAACAGAATGAACGGACGTTTAACATAATGAGGTAACGATTAGCAGAATAAGCGAATAATTAACAGAATGAACGGACGTTTAACAGAATAGGGCAACAATTATCAGAATGAGCGAATGATTAACAGAATGAACGGACGTTTAACATAATGAGGTAACGATTAGCAGAATAAGCGAATAATTAACAGAATGAACGGACGTTTAACAGAATAGGGCAACAATTATCAGAATGAGCGAATGATTAACAGAATGAACGGACGTTTAACATAATGAGGTAACGATTAGCAGAATAAGCGAATAATTAACAGAATGAACGGACGTTTAACAGAATAGGGCAACAATTATCAGAATGAGCGAATGATTAACAGAATGAACGGACGTTTAACATAATGAGGTAACGATTAGCAGAATAAGCGAATAATTAACAGAATGAACGGACGTTTAACAGAATAGGGCAACAATTATCAGAATGAGCGAATGATTAACAGAATGAACGGACGTTTAACATAATGAGGTAACGATTAGCAGAATAAGCGAATAATTAACAGAATGAACGGACGTTTAACAGAATAGGGCAACAATTATCAGAATGAGCGAATGATTAACAGAATGAACGGACGTTTAACATAATGAGGTAACGATTAGCAGAATAAGCGAATAATTAACAGAATGAACGGACGTTTAACAGAATAGGGCAACAATTATCAGAATGAGCGAATGATTAACAGAATGAACGGACGTTTAACATAATGAGGTAACGATTAGCAGAATAAGCGAATAATTAACAGAATGAACGGACGTTTAACAGAATAGGGCAACAATTATCAGAATGAGCGAATGATTAACAGAATGAACGGACGTTTAACATAATGAGGTAACGATTAGCAGAATAAGCGAATAATTAACAGAATGAACGGACGTTTAACAGAATAGGGCAACAATTATCAGAATGAGCGAATGATTAACAGAATGAACGGACGTTTAACATAATGAGGTAACGATTAGCAGAATAAGCGAATAATTAACAGAATGAACGGACGTTTAACAGAATAGGGCAACAATTATCAGAATGAGCGAATGATTAACAGAATGAACGGACGTTTAACATAATGAGGTAACGATTAGCAGAATAAGCGAATAATTAACAGAATGAACGGACGTTTAACAGAATAGGGCAACAATTATCAGAATGAGCGAATGATTAACAGAATGAACGGACGTTTAACATAATGAGGTAACGATTAGCAGAATAAGCGAATAATTAACAGAATGAACGGACGTTTAACAGAATAGGGCAACAATTATCAGAATGAGCGAATGATTAACAGAATGAACGGACGTTTAACATAATGAGGTAACGATTAGCAGAATAAGCGAATAATTAACAGAATGAACGGACGTTTAACAGAATAGGGCAACAATTATCAGAATGAGCGAATGATTAACAGAATGAACGGACGTTTAACATAATGAGGTAACGATTAGCAGAATAAGCGAATAATTAACAGAATGAACGGACGTTTAACAGAATAGGGCAACAATTATCAGAATGAGCGAATGATTAACAGAATGAACGGACGTTTAACATAATGAGGTAACGATTAGCAGAATAAGCGAATAATTAACAGAATGAACGGACGTTTAACAGAATAGGGCAACAATTATCAGAATGAGCGAATGATTAACAGAATGAACGGACGTTTAACATAATGAGGTAACGATTAGCAGAATAAGCGAATAATTAACAGAATGAACGGACGTTTAACAGAATAGGGCAACAATTATCAGAATGAGCGAATGATTAACAGAATGAACGGACGTTTAACATAATGAGGTAACGATTAGCAGAATAAGCGAATAATTAACAGAATGAACGGACGTTTAACAGAATAGGGCAACAATTATCAGAATGAGCGAATGATTAACAGAATGAACGGACGTTTAACATAATGAGGTAACGATTAGCAGAATAAGCGAATAATTAACAGAATGAACGGACGTTTAACAGAATAGGGCAACAATTATCAGAATGAGCGAATGATTAACAGAATGAACGGACGTTTAACATAATGAGGTAACGATTAGCAGAATAAGCGAATAATTAACAGAATGAACGGACGTTTAACAGAATAGGGCAACAATTATCAGAATGAGCGAATGATTAACAGAATGAACGGACGTTTAACATAATGAGGTAACGATTAGCAGAATAAGCGAATAATTAACAGAATGAACGGACGTTTAACAGAATAGGGCAACAATTATCAGAATGAGCGAATGATTAACAGAATGAACGGACGTTTAACATAATGAGGTAACGATTAGCAGAATAAGCGAATAATTAACAGAATGAACGGACGTTTAACAGAATAGGGCAACAATTATCAGAATGAGCGAATGATTAACAGAATGAACGGACGTTTAACATAATGAGGTAACGATTAGCAGAATAAGCGAATAATTAACAGAATGAACGGACGTTTAACAGAATAGGGCAACAATTATCAGAATGAGCGAATGATTAACAGAATGAACGGACGTTTAACATAATGAGGTAACGATTAGCAGAATAAGCGAATAATTAACAGAATGAACGGACGTTTAACAGAATAGGGCAACAATTATCAGAATGAGCGAATGATTAACAGAATGAACGGACGTTTAACATAATGAGGTAACGATTAGCAGAATAAGCGAATAATTAACAGAATGAACGGACGTTTAACAGAATAGGGCAACAATTATCAGAATGAGCGAATGATTAACAGAATGAACGGACGTTTAACATAATGAGGTAACGATTAGCAGAATAAGCGAATAATTAACAGAATGAACGGACGTTTAACAGAATAGGGCAACAATTATCAGAATGAGCGAATGATTAACAGAATGAACGGACGTTTAACATAATGAGGTAACGATTAGCAGAATAAGCGAATAATTAACAGAATGAACGGACGTTTAACAGAATAGGGCAACAATTATCAGAATGAGCGAATGATTAACAGAATGAACGGACGTTTAACATAATGAGGTAACGATTAGCAGAATAAGCGAATAATTAACAGAATGAACGGACGTTTAACAGAATAGGGCAACAATTATCAGAATGAGCGAATGATTAACAGAATGAACGGACGTTTAACATAATGAGGTAACGATTAGCAGAATAAGCGAATAATTAACAGAATGAACGGACGTTTAACAGAATAGGGCAACAATTATCAGAATGAGCGAATGATTAACAGAATGAACGGACGTTTAACATAATGAGGTAACGATTAGCAGAATAAGCGAATAATTAACAGAATGAACGGACGATTAACAGAATGAGAGAACGATTAACAGTATGAGAAAATGATTAACAGAATGAACAGACGTTTTACAGAATGAACGGACAAATAACAGAATAAACGGGCAAATAATAGAATGAGGGAACGATTAACAGAATGAGCGAATGATTAACAGAATGATCGAATAACAGACAGAATTAGCGGATGTCAGACAGAAAGTATGTATGACTGATAACAGAATTATAAATTGACAGTCAGACAGACGGAATAAACGTCAGCCCAACAAGCAAGACAGAATAAACGTCAGCCCGACAGATAGACAGAATAAACGCCAGCCCGACAGACAGACAGAATAAACGTCAGCCCGACGGACAGACAGAATAAACGCCAGCCCGACAGACATACAGAATAAACGTCAGCCTGACAGACAGCTAAATTAGTAATAGCCAGGCTAAATAAATGACAGTTTAAAACCGACAGATAGACATCATTATCGACTGCCTTCTTCATAAAGAAACTTGGCAGTCAGTTGGTGCAAAATTCTTCTCTCTTAAGCAATCGTTTTTAATTTTGCGTAGTTATGACCGGTCTACCCCCGTATATCGGGTCAGTCCTAGTAAATTATTGACAGACAGACAGTTTAATCATAGATATAAACAGAAAGCTCCACTACGCCAGTTGCCCAGGTTCAATCTCCACTCGCGTCGTGAAATTTCCGTGGTCGTTGATTAACTTCATACTTACAACAGACTAGTATAGTCGTAACCACCCATTTTGTCTACTAAGTAAAACTCTCTCAAAGCAGATACTGTATCACCAGCTAATCCTTTGAACGTAGCATTTGTATCTCTCACGGCACAATCATACTTACAAGTAATTTCCCAGTCGAACTGTAGTGTGGGTGTGTGAACTTACTGAGACATCATTATGCTCCTCATTACTACACCTCTTCTTGGCAATCACCAATAAAGACATCTCAAGCATAACCATCCACAGATTTTTGGTAAACTGTACCAAGTAAGGTAGGTCTCAAAAACTTCACTCTTTGCTCAATTTCAAGATACCTTCTCATTTTGTATTTTCAACGCAATTTTTGATCATTTAGGACTCAATGTTTTCGTGACATCTTGTCATATCTTATACGTTATGTTCTTGGCACTTCTGATTATTATAACGAAAACAATTTAAACACTCAGAGTTACTATTAATTTGTAATTTACTATCTCAGTATTACACTAGTTATTACTTTAACAGATACAATAGACATGCGTAAGTCCGTCCATCGTCGAGAATCCTCAGTCGGATTCATTCGGGGCACCAGGGATGAATGCGAAAGTTGAACCCCTGGTGCTTCATTCATGGATGAAGAGGGTTCCGCTGGGTTTTAGTGGGTATTGCGAGGTCTGCTTGTTCGCCGAGTCCCACACTCCTGACACACGGTCGGGGTCAGTGCATAAAAGCATTTCCCAGCGAGAAAAAAAAAAAAAAGCCCCCTGTCTGGCTACGTATCCCTATTTTAACTACCAACTGCCCCTCTTCTTTCTTCGTCAAAATGCCGCGAACAACTCTACCCGAGCGCCCCTCATCGGCAGCAATCGCCTTTCGACGGAAGTCTGCGCGTCGTACGGAAGACAATACGTGCCATATATCAATTGGGAACTCGTGTTTCCCTAAGAGAATCACTTCTGGGTTTGCCCTCACATAGTTTTAAGAAATATGTTTCAATTACGAAAGGCATGTTATAATGTTGAAGATTATTTAAGTGACAAAATCACATAACCTACTAAAACTATATTTAAAAGAGTAACCTTTGAGTTTCTTGCAGGTTTCTTCTCAGCGGATTTAACTTTCCGAACTGGTGGTAGATTTGTTACCAACAGACGGAGTACTGACTATTCAATGTGCTTTTTGAGCCTACTTGAATAACGAATATTTTTTTTTTATTTTGTAAATAGGATATTCCCAAAATTCACGAGGATATTTTTTTTTTCTCTTTTACATAATTTATACATCGAATATACATAATTAATACATCGAAGTAGCAGAACCAGCAGCATTGGTTCTTCGTCGGAATCCATTTTCATTGATTGTACGCCTGAAATCGCAGCATTTTGACTTTGCGTGCAGCGGATGACCAACGTCAACGTCGCGCCAACGCTGCGAAGACCAAACTCCAATGCTCACTCAGAAATTGAGCAATAATCAGTAATAATAATTAGTAAATTAATAATATGTTCATAATAAATTAACTGTTTTGTTTTCATTATTTAATATTAAATAGGATAGGACTTTAATTATGTAAAATCAATAATCAAACGAAATTATTCTTTACTTCCAGTAAAGTCAAACTTTTGTTTGTCAAAAGCTCTACCACCGGTTCGAAACCTGACTGACTATTAGAGAAGAATCCGGCAAGAAACTTTATAGCCTTACTCGTTTTTATATTTAATATAAATGGCAATAAAATACATGATCAACATCCATTATCATTAAACACAGAAACTAATAGCACACAATTATCACTATGACATATTAAAAACATCAGTTTTAATTTAAAGAAATACACTTAACTTTGTATCGCAGAGCAGCCCTTTTTACCGACACAAGTAAACTAAAACACAATAACTGGTAGCAAACGTTGATTAAAAACTAAAGACTCAACTAACTTCTACGACGTTTTATACCTTTTTGATTAATGAGGTTATTACGGCAAAACACCAATGAGAGTGTTTGGCGCCAAATACATTTCTTAATTATCCTGTTAATAAGAAACTACCATTCCCTGTTAGTTTTTAACAGTTACAATTAATATAGTTTAAGTAATTCCAATCGTTTATGATTATAAATCATATATGAATGAAATCCATTACAACAATAATATCCCAAATTGGTATTATTTACATTGTTTACAAATTCACCAATGGGAACGACATTTTGAAGGCCATTCTTTCTAAAAATACGATTTAGTCAAATGACGGACTGTATCCTTTATTTAAAATATCATTTTATTTGAAACTAGCTGAGCCGGCGAACTTCGTACCGCCTAACAGTCAATGAATGTCGTGTTACCTTTTAACTGAACTAATTTAGGCTGTGATGAACGTAATACAACGATACAAAATAATATTAATATAGATAGAAACATAAAAGTTTTATTATGATGAATGATGATGAAAATATACAGAATGAGAATAATAATTTAAAAAAAATAATAATTAAGTGCCTCAAACTCATGTCAGAAAAAATGATTGAAAACTATGTTGTGCAGATTGGGATACACTCGGATTAAATCATTAATGGGATTTTCAACCAAGCACCTTGTGGTTAACGACATTCTTTGTTTTTTGGTCAGACGCAAGAACAAATAAAGCGGATGGTTTGCCGACACGTGAGCATGCCACGTACAATTGACCATGAGAAAAACATGCATTTTCTAGATTGAGGCCACAAATAGTCAAGGATTGGCCCTGTGATTTGTTGATAGTAATGGCGAAGGCTAGACGAATCGGGAATTGAAATCGTTTAAACTCAAAAGGCATCCGTTGGAATTACCGGAATCCTTGGAATAAGAACTTCCTCATCTTTAAATTTTCCTTTAAGTATCGACGCGTGAATCACATTGCACAGTTTTGGTTGGTTTCAATTTCTAAGCATTATGACTACCGAGCCAACCTTAAGTTATAAATTGTGTGTTGGTAAACCAGGCACATCCAAGGAGTTTAAAAATTCACTTGGATAATTAGTGGCTTCTTCTTCGTTTGTTACACAGTCGATAGATTTTAATGAATACAGAGTACCTACGATTTGATTTTGAATTATAAAATTGAGGTCATCTACATCTTTATTTTTAGCGGCCAAAATTGCTCGCTCGCTCGCTCGTTGATATTGGATGTTTGGATACCGAAAACCACCATGTCGCCGTTTGGTACATTTGCCGTCGACCATCCACGGTGATTGGCGGTTGATAGTACCACATGTATCATATTCGTGATTAAAACATCACGTAGATTTGGATCGGTTTCAGAAGCAGGAGTCTCCGCACATATGATGTCATCTCTTTGACCTGACCGAATTCTATCAACTAACCAAATTAGAATGTGAGCATGCGGTAGGCCTCTTTTTCTCAGAGCGATCTCTTCCAGACAACCTTGGAGAGACCATGACAGTATTGGGTAGGTGCAATAGAACAAAAATTACTACTATTACAACTACAAATTACTAAAGGAGGTACATACAAAATTAACATAGACAATACACACATACATAAATAAATAGATATATTTATATACTCAATAAATTACATGAACTACATATATACCCATATGTAATTTAGTAAGCATACATACACATATAAATATACAAACATAATCATTCTGCTTTACTTAGATAATATTCTTTCAAACGTCTTTTGAAGATAGTCAATGACTCAGATTGCCTAATCACTCGTGGAAGATCATTCCACAAATTCACAGTTTTAATCGTGAAGAACTTCCAATAGCACATCGTCCGACAATAAGGAGTATTAAGCTTCAAATCACCATAGGAACGCAATTGTAGACGATCATCTCTTTCAGTAAAAGTAAATCGTGATTTTAAATATGATGCTGTGTGGGGATAAAAAAGGATGGAATACAGGAGAGTAAGAGCATGTCAATTTCTGCGCGATCGGATTGGTAGCCATTTCAGCTGAGTGCGATAATGACATGACCATATTTTCGCAGCCCAAAGATAAAACGAAAGATTTTGTAATGTTTCAAGTTTATCAAGTAAAGTCTCTGATAAATCCAAATAACACACATCAGCATAATCTAATGTGGGTAAAATGAGCGAGTTAGCTAAGAGAATTTTTGTCTTTATAGGTAATAGGTTTCTCCATCTTCTTAAGGATCCAATAGTTGCATAAACCTTACGACTTAACTCTGTGATCTGAGGTCCCCATGTTAGAGAACTGTCAATAGTTTTTAAGTGAGTCAGTGTATTGTGTTTTGCTTGGTAACCTGGAGTAACGATGGTAACAAAATGTTTACTTAGGTTTTGTAAATCTATGTTTTGATATTATCCTTTTGAAGTTTTCCAATGCCCAAAAAGGTTAAAAATCGCCTAGTACTGCAGGAGTTTTCACAGACGCGTGAATATAAGAACGTTGCGCATCGCGGCACATTCTAGAACAGCGGTTCCGCAATTTCTTATATTTTATTAAGTTAGTATCGGTGGGATACAACTTGTACTTACCTTTAGCGACATTACGCTTTGCCACCAGTGTCCTTATATCATCCGTAAGCCACGGTGCTCGAAGATATTTGATTTTTACTGGTCGCAAAGGGGCATAAGTGTCTAAAATTCCCATTAAGAGTGAATGAAAGATATTTAATTTTTCATCAATAGTCGGAGCCTCAAGTACGACACTCCAATCAATGTTGTTAAGGGCATCCATGAAATTTTCGCGATTAAAATTATTAAAGCTCCGCCGCATTACTATAGTGGGATTACTCTTAGGGGGGTGGGGGGAAAATTCTGTACGACAAATGCATTAAATCATGGTACGAGATTGCCTCGGCGGGATACTGACCATAAGAATCTACATGATTGGAAGAGGAGACTATCATTACATCTAAAAGAGAAGGAGAACAATTAGGGAAGAAGTGGGTAGCGTTAGTAGGTAAAATCGTGAGAATAAAACTATCAGTAATGTATCTGAGCTTTTTGGCACGACTGTCACCTTTCAGTAAACAAGTATTGAAGTCCCCAATAGAAACATATCGATCCAGCAGATTTTCGAACGTGTCAAAATAATTTATTTGAAGGGAGGGCCTATAAAAAACACCAAGCAATAATTTTAGATTTCCGAGAAATACCTCAATGAAGAGGTTTTCCGAGGAACCAGTGTATTGAGAAGGAGATTTATCTAAAATATTAAGAGATATGGCTACGAAGATATATGGCAACCCCGCCCCCGCCTTTACCAATTCTGTCATTCCGCATAAGGTGGAACGTCGGTAAGGGGTAAGATGTTGACGGAAAGCACGGCTTAAGAAAATTCTCCGACACCAGTACAGCATGGATGTATTTATCTTTGAAAGTATCTAAAAGATCAGAGAATTGAGAAGGAATACTCTGCGCATTGATGTACTGAGAGGAATTACAGTGCTAGTTCGCTTTTCAATATTAAATTTAACATCAAACATCACCCAATAAGTACATACAGTCTGTTAAGTACAGTAACATTGTCCGTGCTTATATAATGTGCAAAACATTAGAGATGACAAAATAATTTGCAGATAACTCCAACTTTAACAAGAACAATGCAAACAGACACGACCTACAGATGTATATGTTATGTTTCTTTCTGAGTAATGCACTGATTTCGGCTCAACGTGAAAATAAAATAGAAAGAAAGAAAGAAAAAGAACTTTATTCTGCATTGTATGTAAGAGGAAAACAATCTAAGAAATAAATGACTAACACCATATCTATATCTATAAAATAAAATAATATTAAAAAATAACTTAAAAACTAGGTACAACGCAGAAAAGGTCTGCAGCTCAGCATAAAAGCCGTGCATCCGGCTGCAGCCCGACGCACGACGCTGATTTTCAGCTGCAGCCTATAAAATGACGCCACGGATGCGCAACTGAGTCTGTCTGTCTTGAGAGAGTTTTTTTTTAGCATACGTGTCCAAATAAATACATTAAAATTATAACAGTAACATTTAAATAATAATGTGCTTAAATATGTGTATAAGAATATATATATGTCGGAGAATAAGAGAGAAAACGGAGGGATAAAGCACAGGGGCGTAGGGTTCTCCGCCGACATCGTTATTAAATGGATCCATTATATAATTCCTTATTCTGTCGGCGTTCGTGAGTAATGTTAGTGCAATTAAACACTTTGTTAACTAGCTCGGATTATAATGTTCAATCACTTAATGTTCCCGATATCAATTTACACAAACTCATTGACAATAATAGCTAGAAACGCGACAGTTTCAATAGTCAACCACTCCGGCCGATCGCCACTCGAGGACTGCCGAGAGACGGGCCGGACTGCCACTTATTGACTCTGCCCCCACTAGGTTTTTATGCTGAATGGTACGTCTTGTTTAAAAACCGGGTCTTTTACTAGTGTAACGACTACTCGTACCATTGTGCCAGAGATGCCATAAAAGTGAATGAAAGGTCAGGTTTGTACAGAGCATCAGTTGAAGAACAAAATGTTAGAAAATGTTCCCTTCCCCCGTTGACACATTTCAATTTCATTTCACATTCGGGGCATTGCGTTAACTACCTTATGTTAATGCAAATAGCTTATTATCAGGGTTAAATCTTATCTAAGTGACAATACATTATTGCATTAAACGGAAGATATAAACCCTAATAGAAATATTAATATAAATATGGTGCAGAGTGCTGTTAAATTATATAGCAAAGAAGTAAATGAAAATTAAGAATGTATAAATCGTTGTGGTTTAAAAATATGAATAAACAATTTATAGTTGAATACTAAGGGTTAAATGGACGGAATACACGAGACCATTCTTTCTTACACTCCTTTTGGTTGCCTTGGGATGACTAACCTGTCCCTTAGTGGTTCTAATAGATCGGCCAGCAGGAAGATCAGGGTTGGCTGTAGAAATGGAAACCTCAGAGGCAGGGGCACTGATTGAATTAACTTCTTTAACTGTGACCACTTGATATCGTTTACCGTCAGGTCCTATGACGGTAATGTATCCATTCTTAGTTCGAGACACCAAATTTTTGTCTTGCAGCCAGAAAAATGTCATGACGTTCTTTGGTTAAGAATTCGGATAATGAGATACCGGAATTTTTCAAACGAGTCTTAGCAAACCAAATCTGATTCCTAATTGACAAGTTACTAAATTTATCAAAATCCCCCGGGCCTTGTCCTGCTTCAGTTGACACAAACGTTAACAGTAACGATGTCAGCAGATAACTCAGGCATATCAAGGTGGCATATTACGATTCAAAAGTGCTGTAATATGCCTACTTGAATAAAGATATTTTGATTTGATTTGATTTGATATGCTCGGAATTGCAGCTGGTAGGTAGAATACACCTTTATATCACATTTGTACACTTTTATTCTATTGTTTAAACGTTCTAAATATGTTTAAGTTTAACACACACACACAACTTACACAAGAGTTTTAAAAACACATGTGACGTTAAAGACACCTACCCGCAGAAAAAAATATAATATAATATATATGTTGTAATATGTATGTGTGTATATATATATATATATATTATCAATTTAGGCTGCATTTATAAACATCAGTATACAATTCTTATTATAATTTATATTTATGGACAAAATCTAAGAAAAAGCATTTTAGTATAAATACTAGCGGCCCGACCCGGGTTTGCACGGGTAGATATAAATAGGTACAGATATTTAAGTTATAAGGATGATGATTAAAACGACCATTGACAAATATTATGAAAAAGTGTGATTCCTAATACTAAAACTAAGTAGCTCTGAAAAGAACTTTTTAAGTGAAGCATAAAAATGTGTTAAACAAAACTCAAAATATTCAATGTCGCTTGCGTCTACTGCGTAAGGTAACCTAGTTCATAATGGTGCACCCCCTTCTCCCGCACTGCCCCTCTCTCGTCAAGTTAGTTACTCGATGCGCTGCGTGGCGGCCGCCGCCAACATGTAATTTTATTTTAATTTCATGATATCTTTTGAATGGAATATCCGATTTCAATAATTCAAAAAGTAATCATCAGGTATTGAGACAGTCTTGAATATTTAATTATTTATTTGGATAAAAAATTATAAATGGTATGGATAACACGGTCTGATTTTGATTTCTATCAATTCAATCAAATGTAAAAAAGTAGTTATAGTGACGTAACTACAATAGTTAGACATATGGTCTCGCGAAGGTTTTTGTAGATATTGATACATTCTATAATATTGTGGAACATTTTTTTTCCTATCATTAACACTCTACACAGCGTATGCGAGAAAAGACATTGTATGGCAAATTTTTTTACACCTTCGGTTCATATTAATAGGAATTTCTAAAGATTTCCATAGTAATCTAGTACTCAATATAGCCTATATTACTGAGTGATAATGTAGCTTTATAATGAAAAAAGAATTATTAAAATCGGTCCAGTACTTTTGAGTTTATTCATTACATACAAAAATACAAATCTTTCCTCTTTGCATTATTAGTGTAGATTTATTATATATATTAATATGCCACCATCACCGAAGTCTAGACCTGCTTGTCGTTTATATATCGCTGACAGGCCTTTTGAAGAAACAAAGTCCTAGACTTTATTTGTTTCTTATATTTTGCTTAAATTTCTATCTTAAATTTGATATTGGGCAACCAAGAAGACAAAGAGACCAACTCCAAATATAAGAACACGAAGAACACTATAAAAGAATACGCAATTATTTCTTACTTTTTAGAGAATATTAATATATTTGTAAGTTTGTTTTGAAGGCGGTTCTTTTTTTGTTAAAATTTCTATTTAATTTTTGATTTTTAGTGAATCTGAAGTAAACGTGTTGCAATGCAGCAACAAACGTAAGCTCATTGCTATTTGATTACAGACACCTATATTTTCTGCCTTAAACCGCACCCTTACTGTAAGCCGTTAAAGAGATCCCTTGATCTTCATATTTAACTACGACTAGCACTTGACCATACCGAAATACGGCAGGCAACTCAAATATCTGGATAGCTTATAGAATATTCTGCCGAGAAGAATTGAAGACTTCCGTCACTTTGTCATGGAATACATCATCAGAACCTAACCAAACTATCACAAAACAACCGTTGAAGTATATCCTTTCCAATAAAAAAAGAATCATCGAAATCGGTTGGTGTGATCTTGAGTTATTCATCCCTTTGTCGCGCACATGCTTAATGCAAATTTAACACATACCCAGTTTTCTCATGGATGCCATCATCAGAACTGGATTTAAAAAACTGGGACCCTATTACGAGCCCCACCTTTCGTTAAAAAAAATCATCAAGAGCGGTCTACCCAGTCGGGAGATATGAGGTAACAAACATAAAAAAGAAAAAAAAATACATACGAATTGTTAACCTCCTCCTTTTTTTAAAGTCGGTTAAAAATCTTCTTTATCGTCGCTCTTGTGTATAATCTGCCGCAGCGTAAAAATGTGGTCTATGGTACTAAAGCCTTTTCGGAATCCGGCTTGTTCGGGGGGCTGGAAGTCGTCAAACTTGCGAGCGAGACGATTCGTAATGACCCTCGAGAACAGCTTATAGACATGACTTAGCAGCGCAATAGGTCTATAGTTCTTCAATAAGGTGTTGTCACCTTTCTTGAAGAACAGAACTACCACGCTCCTATGCCACGCCTTTGGCACCGTACCTTCCAGGATGACGGAATTGAACATTCGCTGAAGGACTTTTAGAATGGGTTTTCCACCCGCCTTCAGGAGTTCCGCTGTGATTCCGTCATCACCAGGTGCCTTGCTGTTCTTCATCTGTTTAAGGGCCATACTAATCTCGTACAAGCTGACGTCCGGGATATCTTCGGTATAATGTCGAGTAAGTTTGGCACGAGGATCTTTAGCCAAACTATCAATAGGCTTGCAGGTCGATGTGTATAACTGCCCATAGAAACTCTCAACCTCCCTCCGAATCTCAGGTCCAGATGCAATGAGTTCGCCGTTATGAGTCCTCAGCCGCGTCAACTGGCTCTGACCGATAGACAGATCTTTTGCGAACACTTTAGTGCCTTTGTTGCGTTCGATGGTATCTCGTATACGCTCGGCATTAAAGTGTCGCACATCACGCTTTTGCGATTTAGAGATCTGTCTATTGATCTGCCGATATGCGGACGCGTCTNCAGCGTGGAGTGCGACAGGGAGATGTTATCTCCCCGAAGCTCTTTACTGCGGCGTTGGAGGACCTGTTTAAGCTTATGGAGTGGAACGGACTGGGCATCAACATCAACGGCGAGTACATCACTCATCTACGGTTTGCCGACGACGTGGTCATTATGGCAGAGACTCTGGAAGATCTCAATGCAATGCTCGATGACCTCAGCAGAGCTTCTCGACAGGTGGGCCTAAAAATGAACATGGATAAGACGAAAGTTATGTCCAATATCCATGTTCCGCTCCACCCAGTCATCGTTGAGAACTCTACACTCGAAATTGTTGACGAGTATACATACCTGGGACACATAGTCCAGCTAGGTAGGTCCAATTTCGAGAAAGAGGTCAACCGCCGAATCCAACTCGGTTGGGCAGCGTTCGGGAAGTTCCGGAAGACTTTTTCGTCCAATATCCCTCAGTGCCTGAAGACCAAAGTCTTCGAACAGTGCGTGTTGCCAGTGATGACCTACGGTTCTGAGACGTGGTCATTTGAAGGTCTTTGTCAACAGATACGTAAAGATAACATGAGTAAAAGAACTGTCGCATATATTAATTGAGGATACTGTAGGTATATTAAAAAAAAATAAAGTAAGTAGCAGCCCATTAACGTCCCACTGCTGGGCACAGGCCTCCTCCCTCATATGAGAGAGGGTTTTTAGAGTATAGACCCACCACGCTGCTCCACTGCGGATTGGCAGCAGTAGTACACAAGTGCACTCTCTATTCCTTCACTCTCATAGTCCGGTGTGACGGGAATCCGACTCGACCGGAGAGAGATCAGGCGCAGGACCGACGGCTTAACGTGCTCTCCGAAGCACGGGGGTGGATCACACCGCCAACTTCCCAACTTCGGGAAAATATTGAGAAAATCTTAATAGAAAACTCAATATCGATTTCGATTTGGCCCGACTTGGGACTCGAACCCAGGACCTCGTGTCTGTAGTCGAACATGTTAACCACTAGACCAATGAGGCAGTTACAGTTAAGTACGTATACTATTTTTATTTATTACTTTCAGCACATCACAGTAAGATAAAAAATACAAAATATAAAAGGTAACACACAAAAGCACGCAGAGTACAAAAGGCGGTCTTATCGCTTGATAGCGATCTCTACCAGACATCCTTTGGTATAGGAACCGTTCGTGGCAGAGAGTAGTGGGTGGCGTAACATATACATAAACCTACTAATATATTACACACTAATACATACTCATTGCATACACATAATTATAATAACATAAATACAGGCTTATAAATATACTAATAAATATAGTTTATATATAATAGACTAAATGTAGATTAATAAAACTACATATAAGGTAACTATAAGGTCGTCTATAACTGCTGCAGATAGTGATTTCTAACAGAGTTTTTAAAGATGTGTAGTGAGCGAGACTGTCTAATACTTAAAGGAAGTGAATTCCACAAACTCGTAGCTTGCACTTGGAAGGATTTCTTAAGATAATTCGTTTTACAAATATGACTTCTTAGTACAAGTTGACGTGTTGGCCGTTGTTCTGATTGTTCTCCATGAAAATCAAACATTTCTTTAAGGTAAGGGGGCGATTAAGGATCGAATAGCACACAGTACAAAAGAGAAAGTATATGTGCATCCCGGCGACGGCGTATCGGAAGCCACTTGAGCTTTTGTCGAAATTCTGACACGTGGTCATATTTGCGCAAATATTATCACAAGCAAATCTCTTGAAAAACCAGTAAAAGAATTTACTTTATTTAGACTAAATGATGTCATGACGCAGCATTTATGTTTAATGCAACCTGTTAACAATTTTTTTGTTGTGAATAAAGAAGTATTAACGTTAATATTTTTTAAAAGATTTATCTTCCTTATACTTATACTTGCCAATAGATCTGTTTATTTAGAAATATTTGGTAAAATCGAGCTCATCATATGATCTCGTTTTTAATAATGTTAAATCAAAACACATTGGTTCCAATCTTAATAAGGCCTTGTAAAATCTATAATAAAAAAGTATTACCAAATACTGTTTTCATATTATAAAAATAAACAAATACTGACCATTTATACATGTTGAAATTTTTATTTCAATTGGTTTACAGATACTGTATTGGAAGGTCTTCCAATGCAAAGAGGACACGCTTTCGAAGTGGCCTGCAAGATCATTGAAGATGTAGAAGCAACACAATTTTAATATAAGTAATCCTACGTTATTGAAACATAAAAGAACTATGAAGTTCTAAATGTAATTTCAAAACAAAAGTAAGTTATATACTTACATAACACTACGCCTCATTCCCATAGGGGAAGGCAGAAACCACGTCCACCTTGCCACGTACCTTGCATATCTCCTTCGCTTCTTCATTCTAATTAAACCTTTCATAGAAATACGTCAGTACTTTTCACCAGGCTCTTATTTCAAATGTCCTGGATTTAGTCCAGGAACGTGCGCCGTGGTCTTCCCCATCCATCTATCCAATTCAAACTTGAGCATTCTACGTGCCCAAACCGTCTAAGCATACTCTTCTCAATTTTAGTCGCTAAATCTTCTTTTATACCACAACGTCCTCTTATCACAGTATTTCTTACTCTGTCACTCAGTTTTAATCCACTCATGCTTCTCAACGCTCTCATCTCTACCGCATTTATTTTACTTTTGTGTTTCTTTTGCCATATCCAACTTTCACTAGCACACATAACTGTTGGCACCAAGACACCTTCAGTCTGGCCCTTTGAGACACCATCTGGCTATCCATAAAGGCGTGCAGAGTACCATTTGCCATATTCCCTGCATTCACTCTTCTTTCAATATCACATTATATCATATTTAGATCCCAAGTGTACAAATTCTTTCACATCTTCTACTTGTCCCCTTTTATATTTGCGCTATATACTTTTGCCAATATTTTATTTCGACTGATGATGATATTAAGGAACGATTAACAATATCAAGGATAAGAACAAATTTACAACAAACTTTTTTTCTCATCATCATTACAATATACATTCTAATTTATTTGATTACGATAAGAGCTTTCGAATTCACTTAGGGAGATAAATTATTTGAATGTTTGTCCGTAGTATGGTAAATTGATGTTTTTAAATTATTAACTTAAGCTTTTATCTCTGTTGTTACCACTGCCACTATATTTGTTTTATGCGTAAATTACGTAATTATATTAATGTTTTGAGATAAACTTAACTGTTTAAGAGAATATTAACTATATTAGCATGGTTCAATTTATGTGGCTGTAGTGTAGAATAATAAGTATAGTTAAACAGTAGTTTAATTATGCTTATTTATAAGTATAAGATACCCCAGTAAAACAATTACTCCAGTCAACTATTATACAATATAATATAAAGAATGTTGTTATAAACTACGAAAAAAATCTGGGTGCGATGATTTTTTTTTCAAATTGTGCTATTTACAGCAACTTGTAATGATCACTGCCCAATCATTTCAACATTTATCAAAAATTGTGCTTCGTGTATTAATAGCTGCCCATTTAAACCATTATTTATCAAACAATATCATTAATTATTTATATATAGTTTATACTGTAAAGATTATTAAATTTTATACATACTGGAAGACAACAGCATAAACTATTTTCATTTTTAATGCAAGTAAACGAAGGCTTAGGTGACGATTAATTGTATTTACCAGAAGACACGTTATAATTAAAAATTTCAACAAAAAAGCTCTTACGAATATATTAATATGCTCTAAAAAGTAAAAAATAATTGCGTATTATTTTTAAGAATTCATCGTATTCTTAAATATATTTGTAAAAGTTTATTTTGAAGGCGGTTCTCTTTTTGTTAAAGTTTTTATTTATTATTTTTTGGATTAATTTTTTAAATCATATAAATAATATATTTATAATGTATTCCATTATTTTTATAACAATCAAGACACAAGGTGTGATGATAATAATTTACCATATCATATTGGAGGAAGTATATTTCAATAATATTCTTAACATAAGTTTTTTAAGCCATTCGTTTTTAACAGTGCCATTATTTAAAATTTAATTCGTTTTAAAAACTCGTACTGATTTTTAATAATTATTAAGTCTTTTGACGTCTTATTGCCAGAAACTAGAATTATAAGGGATCAATTTTATTGAAAGTGAACTCTTGAAAGTCTGCTGTAACTTATAAAGTAATCGTCAATTAAGATTCATGATATGACGTAATTGCCAACTTCTGATATTAATTTTAATAAATGATAATATTTATCTACTTTTAATGTTTTAAAATGAAAGATTTTGCCATTTCAAAAAAGGGCTTATGAATATTCAATAAATAAAATATTAATAACGCATAATATATGACAATAGTGTCAATTTTTATTTAAAATCATATTAATTGTCAAATATATATTTTAAATTGAGCGAATGAATTAAAAGTATGTTATTATCGATTGAAAATTTGAAATATATATAGGAAGAGTAAAACCCTCTTTCATATGAGTGAGGAGGCCTGTGCCCAGCAGTGGGACGTTAATTGGCTGCTATTTGCTTACCTTACCTTATAGGAAGAGTGTGAAGATTAGTAATTGAAATAAAAATAAATTGAAATATCTTATTACAATTTTAATATATGTCGCAAAGTGTTTGAATATTTGTTGGTCCGAAAGCACACGTAAAAGCTATTGAATTAATCTATTGTTATATACCCTAAGCTAAGCTGTTACCTATTACTACCACTGCCAAAAAATGTAGACCTTAAGTATAAGTGATTTGTCCAATATCACATATTAATTCTTAAGGTTAACAATTTTTATTTTATTAAACACTTAGGGCCGAAAGTATGACATCGCCGCCCGAGTGATCATTTTATTGGAGAGAAATAAGATTACCAATAAAATGTGGAATAAGACATTTCGTTTAATTTGCAAAAACGGACGTTGCGACTCTGGTAATGTAATCTTGTATTAAAAGCGGCACTAACTAGTTAACAACGTTATTATGAATGACAAAATTGACAAAAGGAATGTTAAAGACTGTAAGAAATATAAATTTAATTATGAAAGGCTTAGGTAAAAACACGATCACAACTTACCATTTAAATGTGTTCGATGATTATTCTAAAATTAAGATATATTGCGAATTGTATAAAATAATTATAATCCGATAAATTGAGACAATCTCAAGATTTACCCTGTTATAAATATTACTTCAATAATTTAGTTTTGTAAGAAATTGTCATTGTCGATATGAGAATATATAATTTAATATGTCATCAAAACTTGTATTCTATTTGTACTTGTATATTAATATATACTAGAATAATAATTGTGAGATATTGTGTACAACATTCTCTGAATGGAAAATCTAATCGGGAATTGTTTCACCAATTTATAATTGCATTTATAAGTGCATTTTAATCAATACATACATACATACATAGCATCACGCCTCATTCCCACAGGGGTAGGCAGATACCACGTCCTTCCATTTCTCACGATCCTTTCTTATCTCCTTCGTTTCTTTCATTCCCGTTAAACGTTTTATACAACTTCGTCGGTTTAGAGTACTCTTGACCTGGCCCTTAATTAAAATGTCTTACATTTGGTCCAGGAACGTTCGCCTCGGTCTTCCCCTTCCAACTTTCGCATTCACTCTTGACTCATAAATCCTTTTTGTCAGTCTCCTTTCATTCATTCTCTCTACATGCCCAAACCATCTAAGCATACCTTTTTCAATTTTAGTCACTACGTCTTCTTTTATACCACAACGTTCTCTTATCACACTATTTCTCACTCTGTCACTCAGTTTTAATCCACTCATGCTTCTCAACGCTCTCATCTCTACCGCATTTATTTTACTTTTGTGATTCTTCTGCCATACCCAACTTTCACTACCATACATAAGTGTTGGCACCAACACTCCAGCATGCACTGCCAGTCTAGCCCTTTGAGACACCATCTGGCTATTCATAAAGGCGTGCAGAGCACCATTTACCATATTCCCTGCATTCACTCTCCTTTCAATATCACTTTCACATGTTCCATCTTTTGTAAATTTAGATCCCAAGTATACAAATTCTTTCACCTCTTCCACTTGTTCTCCATCTATCAAAATATTGTCGTTCATCATAGATTCATCTCTATCAAAAACCAAATCTTTCGCTTTGTTTACATTCACTTTCATTCCTTTCCCTCTCAAAGCTTTATTCATAATATTTAGCATCTCCTGTAGCTCATTAGCGGATGACGCAAGTATTACTTGATCATCAACGTAGAGTAAACATTTGATGAGTAATTTATTTATTCTTAATTTAATAATTTTAATCAATGTCAGTAGTAATTTAAGTTTTAATGTCTCAAACTATTGTTCATTAACCAAAGTCTAACTGCCACAGTAGAAATAAATGTTTGATGAATGTTTCTTGAATAAACTTTTGAAAATGGTGTGTTGTGTTATTGTGATAAATAAAACCAGACAATACTATATTCTCAGTAAATTGTACAACTGAGACTTCATGTTCCCTTGGCAACTGCGAGATAAAAAGTTGTCCATGTTGTTCTTTGTAATTTTTGCACCGGTTTGGAATGTTGATTCTAATGCGAAGAAACGGGCAAAAAACTCAGTAGTAATTTTTTAACAAGTTAACGCCAAGAAAAAATATCTTTTAGTTGCTGAGAGGGAGAGTAAAGTGTCAGCAGAGTCAAGCAGAGTTCAATAGGTGGGCCTGAAAATAAACATGGATAAGATGAAAATTATATATATCTAATATCCATGTACCGCCTTACCCAGTGATCGTTGAGAACTAAGCTCTCGAAATTGTTGCCGAGTACACATACCTGGGACTAATAGTCCAGCTAGATAGGTCCAACTGTGACAAGGAGGTCAACCGCAGAATCCAACTCGGTTGAGCAGCGTTCGGGAAACTACTGCAGATATTTTAGTCCGATTGCCTGAAGATCAAAGTTTTTGGACAGTGCGTATAGCCAGTGATGACCTACGGTTCTGAAACGTGGCCGCTGACTATGGGCCAGATGCGGAAGCTCAGAGTCACTCAGTGTACGATGGAGAGGGCTATGCTCGGAGTTTCTCTACGCGATCAAATCAGAAATGAGGCCATCCGTAGCAGAACCAAAGTCACCGACATAGTCCTACGAATCGCGAACCTGAAGTGGCAATGGGCGGGGCACATAGTCCGAAGGATTGATGGACGTTGGAGACCCCGCACCGGACGGCGCAGTATAGGTAGACCCACCACGAGGTGGAACGATGATATAAAGAGGGTCGCCGGGAGCCGTTGGAACCAGGCGGCGCAAGATCGGGCCTTATGGACGTCATTACGTGAGACCTATGTCTAACAGTGGACGTCCATCGGTTGAAACGACGACGACGACGACGACTCCAATATAAATGAATGGCTTAGAATAAAACCAACAATTACCAAGGAGTAAACATGTGTGGGGCGTGAATTGGTAAGACCTTTCAGTCCAGCAGTGGATATCTCTGGGCTGCTCATATTCATGATAAAGAAGTAATGTTTGTAGGAGTTGGATAGAGGAAATTTAGATCCAGAAAGCAATCTCTAAAAGTACTTATCCGATTTAAAAAATTCTGTCTTAAATTAAAAGTTTCGGTGTGCTATCAGCAATATTGTAATATCTATTTATAAAAGTTAAATATAAAAGATTCCATCAAATAGCAAACAATGTGAAAAAAAAACTTATTTAGTTTCTCCCGAATTTGGTCGTCGTCGCTCGTCGTCGTCGTTGCTTATATATGTTCTTGAAGGTATCGTAAGTCGTTGATCATGAATCTTTTTTAATGTGTGGATTAAAATGAAATCACCGATTTCGCAATTAGGGCAACACAAAGGATCATCGCTTCAAAATTTCGACCTGTCAAACGTTCCCTTGTTATGCTTGGTATATGACTGGTATTTTTTCGATAATTGGTCACAGCAATCTCAAACTGACATAAAAAATTATCTAGTTTCTTTTGGTTCAATTTAGTCAAACTCTGAAACGATTTTGACAGTATCTAATTAGAAAAATAGGTGTTGCATGACTTAAATCCATTTATATATTAACCCAAAAATATATTGAGAACAAAGCAACACATTGACGGTTTGTTTTGGTACAAATGTTATAAATAGTGATCAGCATTTCAAATTTTAACTTATGATTGCAGTATGCATAGCCTATGTTTACTTCAGAAGACAATATGCTGGAATAATCACCAGCATGGCCGTGTATGGTGCACCTGTATAGATTAATTCTCTAAGCGCTCAGAATAAAACTTTCTTACGGCGGGCCTTAAGAGTACATACATACATACATAGCATCACGCCTCATTCTCATAGGGGTAGGCAGAGACAACATCCTTCAACTTGCCACGATCCTTGCATATCTCCTTCGCTTCTTTCAATCTCATTAAACCTTTCATACAAATTCGTCGGTTTAGAGTACTCTTGACCTGGCCGTTATTTAAAATGTCCTGGATTTGGTCCAGGAACGTTCGCCTCGGTCTTCCCCTTCCAACTTTCGCATTCACTCTTGACTCATAAATCCTTTTTGTCAGTCTCCTTTCATTCATTCTCTCTACATGCCCAAACCATCTAAGCATACCTTT
>JACTOM010000139.1:0-19888 GCA_015832385.1 Elymnias hypermnestra | reverse complement strand
GGGACCTCAGCGTCATCTTCTGACGTCGCAGATCGGTGCAGACCTCTCGCTGGCAAGTATTATAGGTGCAATGCTTGTCAACGAGCGGGCCTGGAATGCCGTTGCCTCCTTTTGCGAAACTATCATTTCGCTAAAGGAGGCACGGCAATGAGAGACAGCGAATGCAGCTGAAGCACAGTACCCCGGACGGAGGGGAATAGGAAACAGGAGACGGAGGTTTATCCAACTCCTCCCCCTGTAGCGCACTTTTGAGCCGGCTTCATTCGGAGGGGCCAGAGTGGAATGCCACAACGAACCTCTGGTCCTTCCATTCCCAAATGACGAGGGCTCCGCTGGGTTTTAGTAGGTATTCTGGTACTACCGGTGAGTCCCACACTCCTGTCTGTATCACAAGCGGGGTGCGTAAATGCATTTCCCAGCGAAAAAAAAAGCCCATGTTTACTTGCCCTAAATTCTTTACTTGACTGAGCACTAGTTCAGTAGATTCAAAATGTCTCTTTGATCTATATTTTATTGACGCAAATAGTGTACCTGTTTGGTTAAAGCCCAATATGGTTGTCAATATCGTTTCGATGTTGCAGATTGACTCTCACTGTATACCTGTTTATTTATTTAATAGTATCTAACGTGTATTGATAAAACAATTTATTAAAACTTCTCTCTGTTGAAAGCGCCGTCATTTATCAAATCTGCCTCGTCAACCATCTAGTTTTTGGCCGTCCTGTCCCCGTTTTTTTTGAGTCCAAAGAAATGAGTATTTTCCACGATATGGTCGCCATATCTTCGCTGCTTATGGCCGTACCATCTTAACCTAAGCCCTTGCAAAGCCGATTCCTTGAAATTCACCCTTATATATTTATTTTAAATTATATATTATAATATTTGATCATTGAGCGTGACTCCAACTCCGACAAAAATGCGTATGCTACTTTAATGTTTTGATCATATGACTTTTTTATACACCAAGCTTCGCATCCATGAGGGTGAGGAACTTGATTTAGGTTAAAAAATGTTTGAAACCTCTCTTAAATTACATCGAGAGTGCACTAAGTCCAATTACTCAACAAGTATGTTTTCCGTTTCTCTTTTCAGGCATTCCAAAGGAAGTATTACATAAATTCTAATATTGTCTCAAACTGCTATGGAATATAGAAAACAATTTAGCTGTTAATGCGTTG
Source organism: Elymnias hypermnestra (assembly GCA_015832385.1). NCBI lineage: Eukaryota > Metazoa > Arthropoda > Insecta > Lepidoptera > Nymphalidae > Elymnias > Elymnias hypermnestra. The sequence goes on along the minus strand of JACTOM010000139.1, from coordinate 18,710 downwards.
CTAATAATAAGATTGTCTTTATTTATACATAAAACTTTGCTCATACAAAGGTCTAAAAATAACATGAATTTTGCTTTTAATCGACATCCTATCAGTGATATTGTAATAAAGACTATCGCCGCTAAAGTGATAATATGTTCTTTATAAAGAATTGTAAGGCTCTTTATAATGACTAAGAATCTTTGGAGTGCCACGGAATAATATTCCAATATTGGCTTGGGTGCCCCACATGCAAAATTAATTTTATAATCTCTTTTAAATTAATGCAATTTGAAACATTTTAATGACCGTATAAGACTTTCGAGATCATTAAAAAAAACTACTTCGAAATGATTAAAATAACATGTTTCAAAATATTATATACGGGTACATTCCTTAATTATATGTCTATTTTATATCATTATGCTATAATTAATGTGTACACATATAATGTCCGAGTAATAATATACATTTATGTAGATTTTAAAAAAGAATATACTAAATATTTAAATATAAAACAACTTTTAAAATTGTAGTTGAACTTGAATTAATTTTCGACATTTTTAAACTAATAACATCAGTTACATACAAGAATATAAAAAAATAACAAATAAAATTAATTAAATCAAATAATAAGCCGCATCCAAATTGCTGTCCATAGGGTGTGTTCCTAAAATACTGGCAACATTACCTCTTTGGATAGCTAAGCTGATCCTTTGCCCGAGGTAAGCGCCAGCTTTGAGGTCACTTGTGGAATCCAGTAACCGCTTAGAAAGATGTTTAAAAAATATTTTGGCTTCAGAGCCCCACGGTCCCATAGTTTCCACGCCAAATGGCAGAAATATGTGATCTTGTGTAATAGATCCATATTTCTGCAATTTTTTAATTTCGGCGTCAGTCGCCACAATACCAGGCAACGATGAAGATAATTTTAAATGTGAAGGCGCCATGGTATCAACACAAGTCGCATCCCATACCAGGCACCTTCCATTCTTCCATGGAATTAAAGTAATTCCGTCAGGTCTCTTGCCATCGCTACGTACAACACCGTTCGGCTCTAATTGAGCCGGTACGTTAGCAGTGGCAAGAGCTCTACGAATAATATCATTCAAAGCTGCATGTCTTGAAAGGCGACCGGCACTGCGCTGACAAGATAGACCATGGTGTCCTAAGCGGTCGACTTGGACTCCGCAAGGACAGCAATGAGGATGAACTAATGGCAAACCTAAACGTAAACCTATACTAATACAAAAAGAATTGTTGTCTAATAACGTTCCTAAATTAGGCGATGGAAGAGCTTGCAACCAAAAACCTGATTCCCTAGTCGAAACAGCAAGAAGACGAGCACGCTCTGTAGGATTCTTAGACTCGTTTAGAAGTCGGTTATATTCAAGTTTACAGAGCGGCTCGTCCCACAGCCTTTGTGAAGCCAAAGAAACAGGAAGGGATTCACCTGGACATGCATCCACCCAAGCTGCTTTGGCTTCTGTACAATACGGAATTTCATTTTGTGATAAATCCAAAGAGTGTGTAATTTTTTCGAATAAAGATTTTGTGCTATGAACAGATGACAAAAAAGCCGGAAGTGCAACTGATGAAACTTTTCTTATGCCAATACCTCCAAACCGTATTGGCAAAGAAGCTTGGCGCCAAGACTGTTCAGTTAATGAACAATTTAGCGTTTTGATGAGTATGTCTTGAATGGACGAGTCTATTAAATTGAGGTGATTTAGAAATTTCCAGATAGGGCAGCATCTCAAAAAATAAGTAAATTTTGGAACAAATAAACAAAACCGAATAATGTGATATGCCATATGTACATTAATTTTGCTAAGGTTATCAAAAATGTTTATGAATTTTGAAATTTGATCTTCTAAAAAAGAAGGAATAGAGTCTTCTAAAACTGGTGCACCTAATAGGCGTAGCGATTCTATGTCTATAATTTTGATATTTGGAGCTAACTCATTAAATTTATCAATAACTTTTTTTCTTTCTATGTATGGAAAGGTGTTTGGGACGTATAATTCACATTTGTTAAAATTTAATTCCAAACCTAAAGTTTTAAAGTTATCAATAATAATATTTAAGTCTTCAAGAACTGTTGTCGCTTCACCTCCAAAAGTTCCATCATCAAGATACCAAATGTTTAATTTTGAATTTAGTTTCGAAATAATTGGATGAATTGCTAAGCCGAAAATTGCAGGCCCTAAAGGATCACCTTGCTGGCAACCTACTGTTGAACTTATTAAATTGTTATTAAATACTAAATGAGATGGAGTACTGTATGACTGTTTTAGGAATGAATATATTTCTGGAACAGTGTTATATATTTCTGATAAAAAGATTTTACGATCCACTGAATTGAAAGCATTTTTGACATCCACCTTAAGTACTACTTCATCTTTACAATTAAGCAAATAACTTCTAAGACTATGAACCGCAGCTTCACAGCCTCCTTTTGAACCGAAACCTAATTGGATGGGTTGGAATATTCCTTGTAATTTAGAGAAAACGTTTTTACAACATACTTTAGAAGCTAATCGCCTAATTGTATTGCCAACTGCAATAGGCCTAATTCCTCCATCTCTTTTTTGGAGAGCGCAGAGTTGAGCACCGTATAAAATACATGTAACGTCTTTATTGACATTACCAGAGAGCATTAAGTTTATGAGGCTTGTAATGTCAAGCAATAAGGTATTTCCGGCTTCCCCGGTAACACCACAAATAAGATCTTTAAAATGTTGTGGCGTCAATCCGTCTAAACCGCCAGCAGAACCAGGCTTGAATGTCATTAAAGCCGCATAAACCTCTTTGCTAGAGACTGTTAGAGGTGAACAGGAATTTAGAGGTAAATTTAGAAGATGAAGTGGTACTGTAGGAGAGGGGTGTTTAGAATTTAATGCTGAAAGTGTTTCGGGGGAATCAGGCGCTAGTACATCACTTGAAAAAAGTAAATCCGCAGCACCCTTAATGTCCCCATCGCTTATTTTTTTCTCTACAATGTTTAGTTTAGATTACCCAAGTAGATCTTATGTTTGTCGTCTTATAACCCATGTTTACGTTAGGGTCGCTACTAGTGCTACAAGTCTACGCTTAAAAATATTAACAATGTTGTATATAACCATCTTTTCATACAGTGGGTTTATGTCTATTTATATAATTTATACATTTTTCGACCCAATCGCATGGACGCATGGACGGTGTTCGACCAGACTGCTGATGATTTTACCCCTAATTCATATTTTGTAATATGCTAATTATAACCACGAAAGCTTCAGTTTTTAATAACAGTTAGATAATAATTATTTAGGCAGACGTAAATAATATAAAAGCTATGCAGATATTTGCGGACGCCAAAGTATCGCCACAGAATGCAGCTGCTCATAAAACGATTCCGTTACCCATTTAGGACAGTTCTAATATAATCTTTAGTTCGTAAGGGAAGGACAAAAGTTAACTCCAATTAACTTTTTTTTAACTATAAACGTGGTTATGAGTCGCCACATTTTAATCTATAGTATATTAGGGAATTTGGTCTATACGATAGCTACATCGTAACTTCGCTTTAATAAAAATTACTGGTAACTCAAACTATAAAATTTCACAACCATTTTTTGAAGTTTGACTACTCAGAATGCTCTGCAGCAGACCAACATCAAAACAATTTAGATCAGAGCGCGTTATCAGCGATTGTCTTTCGCTCCGATTTCGGATACACTTTAGAAGAAGATTTTAAATAAAATACATTTTTCGAAATCGAACTGTGGATCAGTTCTTGGCCGCATAAATGGGCCCCTGTTAAGGCAGACGCAATAAAAATAATTAATATAATCACTTCTTTTTATTTTTATGAACTTATATAAACAGATAAACACATACTCGTATATCCAAACCACATAATTTGAAATAAATAAAATACACTCAACAAAACTTAACCTCCAATCGATGACGCACAATTTTTCAAATGTCAATTTCTGATTCTGACGTAGGGATGTCGATATTCGTAAGCGTTCAATGACTATCAGAGGAAGAGGCTACATGTAAGATGAAGAGGACGCCCATCGTGGAGGTCTTCGTGTGTACACTTGCCCGACGCATGTTAGCACGTGCGGACCACGGCCACCATATTCATCTCCGCGGGTTCGCCCTCCTAAGCGACCAAGCGTCCTCGGGCGATGGCGTAGCAGAGGACGACGAAATAACCGGACAAAGCTCTTACCAAACTGACCCCAGCCAACTGAACGTGACTACATCTATAGAAGACTGACCGAAGCAGGGACAGCCATAAAGGCCCTAGCCCTACAGGCTAAATTTTACCACGTGTCGCATGCACGCGAGAGTACCAGCCCGGGTACCCAAGTAGATCTTATGTTTGTCGTCTTATAACCCATGTTTACGTTAGGGTCGCTACTAGTGCTACAAGTCTACGCTTAAAAATATTAACAATGTTGTATATAACCATCTTTTCATACAGTGGGTTTATATCTTGTGGAATGGAAAATCACACCAAAAAGTTATTTCAAAATTGATCATCATATCGCGATTTAAGAATATTACCAACGATGTCTGTCGGTGAATAGCAGCTTATACAAATAAATATATTTTCGCATTTGAAATATTCTACGAATGATATTGCATACGTCATATCACTTCAATCCATAGATTTTGTAATGATCATGATGGTGAGAAATTTATGAAGTATATTAAAAATTAATTTCCGTTAAAAACACTCGTTACTGCGACCCCCTAATAGATGTCATTGCTTGTACTACATAAGTTTTTAAATATACTGTTTTTTTCTTATATCTTGCGTTGTTAAACAAGAATTTTCATAGTATTTTTTTTTATAAAAAAAAGATTTTTATGGAAACTTTCATGCTGTATTTCAACTGTGACAGGATATGTATTACAATTAGCAACAAAATGGTGTGTTAATATAACCGTTTCCGTTAGAGACTAGTAATTTTTCACTCTGCTTCGTTTAACGGAATTTTGGTTAGCATTCAATTTAAATCGATGCACTCTTCGCCCAGTCGAAGTAGCTCAAAGAACGGGTTGACATTGCCTTAATTGTTAGTAGCAATGTTTCTTCAGGAATCTTAGGAGGGAAGATGTTACGGATGAGTTGTCCGCCTTCTTTGATTTAAGGGTTTTGTTTTCTCGATATCTATAAGAATCCCGAAAATCGAAATCTGTTGGTGACGCACCCTGACAACTCCCGAAAAAAATATGGATACTTACAACCAATAGAATAAAAAATAGGTTTATAGCCATAGTCCATTAACGTCCCACTGACGGACACAAACCTCTTCACTCATAGCAGAGAGGTTTATTAGAGCATAGACCCACCACGATGCTCCACTGCCTGTTGATAGGCGTAATACACAAGTGCACTCTCTATTCCTTCACTCTAATGTGACGCCAATCTGACAGAAGAAAGATCAGACGTAGGCCCGACGGCTTAACATACTCTTCAGGGCACGAGATATTCTTAACAAAAAACTAAATATCAACTTTGCCCAACCTGTGCCTTGAACCCTGGGCACCATGCTTATAGCCAAACAAGCTGACCACTTAAACAATGAGACAGTCTAAAGATGAAAGTATCTCTTCGTTAATAAATAACTAGTTTGAATTAGAGTTATTGGATTTGTAATAACATTTCCGTAACGCAACCCAAAAACGCGTCCCTTACGTTAATCTCTTAAATGGCGGCACAGTTAACAAATTGAAGTATTTCGATATAATAATAAAACTTACGGTTCTGAGACGTGGTTGCTGTCTATGGGCCTAATGCGAAAGCTCAGAGCCACTCAGCGTGAGATGGAGAGGACCATGCTCGGAATTTCTCTACGTGATCGAATTAGAAATGAGGAGATCTGTAGCAGAACCAAAGTCACCTTCAAAATATCACAAACCTGAAGTGGGGGCATATAGTCCGAAAGGCCGATGGACGTTGGGGCCCAAAGGTGCTGGAGTGGTGACTCCGCACCAGTGTAGGTAGACCCCCCACAAGGTGGCCCTTGTGGGCGTCATCAGATGAGATGTATGTCCAAGAGTGGACGTCTGTCGGTTGAAGCAACGACGACGATGTAATAATGTCATGTATATTACAAATTAATAACAATGTACAGACATTATTATTATTATTATTGTCTCTGGGGTCGTGACAAACTCAAAACGTGTCACTCGATCACCAATAGACAGAATGGTTCATGAAGAAGGTTTAGGTGTAGAAATTGCCTAAACCTTGTGTAAATTGGTTCAAATAAAACGATAATTAGTGAATGTTCTAGTCTCGCCTATCCACCGTTTTTGCTCGAATTTTCTATATTAGCCATAAGATAACAGTATAGAAATTCCACTCCCGTGCCCCGGAGAGCACGTTAGGCCGTCGGTCGTGGGCTTAATCTCTGCCCGCGAGTATCGGATTTCCATCACATCCCGCTATAAGAGTGAAGGAAGAGAGAGGGAGAGAGAGAGACCTGTGCCCAGCAATGGGACGTTAATGGGTTGTTACTTACCTTACCTTTTAGCCCGTGATTAGAAGAGCAGCCTATTATTCCCTCGTAAATTTTAAATGCCCATTAAATGACAAACTACATTTAAATCTCAATTTACAATTTTCACCTTTATATAAATTCCAATTATTAAGAAAATTAACACATTTTATGATCGTATCAAACTCGTATAATCGGAACCGACCAATCTCGGACAGACTCGACTGATATTCATAGTATCATTTTTGAATATTTAGAAAACTAAGCTAACATTTCTAATCGCTTGGCTTTGCCTTTTATACATACATTTATTTATTTAATTATTCATTCAATTATTCAACCTATCATTCATTTCCTTTTCGTTCATTCGTTTGTTCGTTCGATCGTTGGTTCGTTCTTTTGAATCGTTCATTCGTTTACTTACACATCTACATAAGTAAAGTTGCTTTAAATTTTCAGAATGAAATAAAGTAAAACAAAATTAAAAATACATATGTACAAAAACCCACACACATATCTATATACACTACTACAGTAGTTTACTGATGCTAGCAAATTCTGGGAACTATAAACAGCCTTTAGGCATAATATTCATACGAATTCCCTTTAATGTGAAAATGTATGTAAATAATGTAAAATAATATTAATATCAATTCATCATTAAAAGTGGATTCCTATAAAAGACTACATTTTATTTGTTTTCATAACCAATAAGCTAAATTCTTATGTCAAAATAAGTAGCAACCTATTACCGCTCCACTACTGGGCACAAGACAGACAGTTTCACGTGCTCTCCGAGGCACGGGGGTGGAGCACACTGCCAACAACGCAATACATGGCAAATATTGAGAAAATTTTAATAGCAAACTCAATACCGATGTTTTTGTTCGCCCGACCCATGACTAGAATCCAAGACTTCATGAAGGTACCCGAACGTGCTGACCAATGGAGGAAGAAGAGATATGTAAACAATATTGGAATATTTTTTAAAATACAAGGGCAATACAAATCTCAAAGTGTTCAAGGATAAATAAATGGAAACTTTAAAGATGAAACTTGGAGTTCGGAACAAGAACCTTGCTCCGGATCTTGATGGGATTCCTTGTGCTCGTTTGGGCCCTTAGAACACAGCTGAGGACTGTAGGAAAAATGTTTATTAATTATTAAAAAACACTGTTTGGCGATTTATTTCTTTAAAATAAAATCGTCTAAATGTAGACCCTCAGGTTCTCGGCATTCATTTAATCGAACAGTAAAATTACTTATGACGTCTTGGCGGGTGGACTCAGATGACTGTCATTTCGTGACGGATACTTTCTTTCCAATGCGCCAGTGAAGTTGGTTTATTGGCGTAAACTTTGGATTTAAGATAACCCCACAGGAAAAGTCTACAGGGGTTAAATCTGGACTGCGTGGAGGCCAATTTATGTCATCTCACCGGGAGATCAATTTGATTGAGAAAAATACAGTGAATTCAGAGCGTTATGTGGAGATGTTAGACAACTTCCCGGTACCTGGACCACAAAACCTTCCTGGCTATAACCAAAGAATATGGTTCCAACAGGACAGAGGATCTACCCACGTGTCCAATATATCTCTGCCACGTTTTTGTGAAATTTTCTCAAGCAAATTGATTACTTTTATATCACCTCACCTAACATAAATTGACCTCCGCGCACTTTTTTAAATCGATTCACTATGTAAAAGTATTTTTTGAGACACCCGTTATAAGTAAATTATGTTGTTGCGAATGTTTTCGCTATGTAGTTTTTACCTTTAATTAAGATACCACTATGCAAAAACTGTGAATGAATTTCATTAATGTTTACTATGAATATTTTCTTGACCCTGTTAAAACTATTTAAATATTTCTTATATTCTAATGTTGCATACCGTATTCATTATCATACATTTTACTTAACAAACTAGAATGTATTGGTATTCGAGGGATTCCTTTAGAAATGTCCAAAAATCACCTTACTAGCCGATGGCAGTATGTACAGATCAACGGTTATACAAGCAAGGTAAACTACAGAATCCCACTAGGTGGTACCCATGGACCTACACTTTTTTTAATATATATTAATGACCTAGGTAAATTGTCCATCCGCAATTGTATAATAATAACTAGACCGACTTATATTTTATGTACTATTTTTATGCATTTTATATTTAAATATTTATTAGTATATTCTTTTAATATTTATTATACATACTAACATTATGTTGTGTATACCTTTTAAGTACTCGTGTATAATTATTCATATGTAAGTTTATCGCCTACCCTCAATTAATAAATAATGTTTTTTTTAAAGCAACAGTTGCCTGGAAGAAATCGCTACCCTAGCGATAAGGCCGCCATTTATGCAAATTTATATAGTCTCCTAGATTAAGTTTTTGCATTTTCTGTATGTATAATATAAATTTATATAAAAAAGTGTAAAATAAAATAAATAATAAATCCCAATGATACCAACCCAAATAAACATGCACTCGCTCATTCTTAAGCCCACCACATAAAAAACCTCTATAGCTAATCTCTATACATCCATGCTCTCACACACACACACATACACACACACACACATTCACTCACTCACACACACACACACACACACACACACACACAATGTCCCATACATAAAGATCTATTCATATCTGTCAAATTTATTTGTTTAAGTTGTTTTAGTATTACTAACGGCGTGTTAGGGGGGGACGTTGATCACTGCAACACAGTTTATACTACTGCAGCATCATCGTTCCCATATATTTAAGATGCCACTGTACTGTTCTTAATAAGTAAATAAAAATAGTAGTAGAAGTCTATAACATCTAAACAGAAGCACTTAATTCGCGCAAATGAGTCGCGGAACCAGATATTGTGTTGAAACGAACAATATTACGGTTTAACAATTTTTTACATACTCTATTTGATTGGACAGTTTTTAATCCCTTATCACTTAATCCCCGTTATTAGTAGCGTCTGTGATATCAGAGATGAAATATTTATCGGATTAGACATAAACTGGAAACGATTCAGGGAAACGCTTTACATATTTGAAGTATTATTATTAATATTCTAACTACTTCCGTTTAATACTCTTGTTTCGCACGAATTTACCTAATAACGTACTTTAATGGAAGCTCTTGACGTGAATAGATCTTTAAAATAGCATCCATAGGGAGACAATTGAGAAAAACGAATGATTACAACATCGGAGGATACTTTTGGTGATGTAACTACATATCTATCACTTCCAACCGAAAGCCATTTACACCACTGGATAGCTAAAGGATCAAATAATTAATTACGTAAAGTAAATACTGGGTCACATATTTTATACAGAAACTATTAGCTGTTACGATACGTGTTCATGTACAACAAACGACCATAACATAGCCACACCCCATTTTTTTTTCTTGTGCAATTCCTCAGCGGTTTGTACATAGTCTGTTGGTAAAAATGTCATCCTTGTGCTATCATATATATATATGTGTGTGAGTTTTTTGAGGAATCCATTGAATACAGCATCATTATTTTTTACCAAAGAATTATTAGTTAGTTAGTTAGTAACAGCCCATTAACGTCCCACTGCTGGGAACAGGCCTCCCCACTCCGAGGAGCGAGGGTTTTTAGAGCATAGACCCACCACGCTGCTCCAGTGCGGATTGGCAGGCATNAAACTCAATATCGATTTAGAATTGGCCCGACCCGGGACTCGAACCCAGGACCTCATGTCTGTAGTCGAACATGGTAACCTAGTGGTTAGCATGTTCGACTACAGACATGAGGTCCAATGAGGGACCAATGAGGCAGTTTAAAGAATTATTATATCCAAGGAACCATTTTTCATGGCGTAACCTTTTTGTTTCAACTCCATTCCGTAAAGGTAACAGACGAGTAGACTTACATTCTTTTTTATAATATTAGTATAGATATAACTGAACATACTGCATTCCACATTAGATATAAGCTACACTAACTGTATTATTTTTATTTACCTCACAAACAGAAGTCCCCATTTTGATTTAGCGAATTACTTCTGATTAAAGTGGCAAGGCTACATTAATAGGCAAGCTTCGCTTTATCTTTTCATAATTTCGGTGCGTTGCCTGAATCCATTAATAGACATTTTATACTATTCAGTTATTCAGACTTTCATCCTTCATGTGAGCAGTCGACATGTGTACAGAAATAGAAAGTGGTGTCTACTCTAACTTAAAAAAATAGTGGAAAAATGTGCTTTTAGGATACACGTGCCTATGCATAAAAGATCTCAATATTCTCTAATCCTTTTCTTATTTTTATAGTTTGATAGCACTAGATCTGAGCTATGGAATCAAAAACGTATAACCTGGACTTACACAACCGAACACGCATCGCTGTGGCTCAGTCTGATATATTTAATTAAGGACAAAGTCAAAAATTGTGCATCAATTGGAATTTTGAAATGAAATCTTAAATAGTTGCTTGCAACGTCATATATATGTATACGTAAATTAGAGTACAAGATATAGTAATTTGTTTTTTCTATTACTGAGTTTTTTTAATTAGTACTTATAACTTTAAGTAGACTGTTATCACATCCGATAGTTAGAGATGATACAGTCTAAGATGGTAGTCCGGTAATCTAGTAATTTAAAGGTAAAAGGGCGTTATAATTCATTTTCGTGTTTCAGTTTGTAATTTTAATTATATTAAAACTTACATAGGTCTCACGTAATGACGTCCACAAGGCCCGACTTGCGCCGCCTGGCTCCATCGGCTACCAGCGACCCTCATTATGTCTTCGGTCCTCCTTGTAGAGGATCTGCCTACATTGCGTCTTCCGGTGCGGGGTTACCACTCCAGCACCTTCGGGCTCCAAGGTACATCGGTCCGTCGGACCATGTGCCCCGCTCAATGCCACTTCACGTTCGCAATATTCGTCTGATATGCCAGGGTGCCGTAAGACGAAGCTCTTCGAACAGTGCGTGTTGCCAATGATGACCTACGGCTCCGAAACGTGTTCGGTGACTATAGGCCTCATTCGAAACTTCAGAGTCGCTCAGCGTGCGATGGAGAGGGCTATGCTCCGAATTTCTCTACGCGATCAAGTCAAAAATGAGGAGATCCATAACAGAACCAAAGTCATCAATATAGCCCTACGAATCGTGAACCTGAACTCGCGAGCGGTTATCTGGTTAGAGGTAATTTACCCCTTATGTTTTCTTCACGGCATCGTACAGGAAAAAATCTCTTGGCTTTGCTGGTAGGCTGGTAACTAGTCACAGCTTAATCCTCCCAACAGTCCAGACTCAGATAAATTTACTTTTAATAATTAACTGACATAACTTTAGAAATTTTCAGTCGAATGTAATTTTGATCGTACAATATTTTTAGTTACACGCGATTTATCTGAAGTGCGTAAGGGATGCAGGCGAGCATGCGCCAGCAGGAAGGCACCAATTACTATCATACAACTTGTTGAGCTTGACGGGACGACCGATTGATATGCATCATAAGTTATTTCTCGTAAGTTCAATTTATTAGTACATGTTTTTTCGAGGTTTTATTATTATTTTACAAGTAGAATAACTTTTATTTACATTCAATTGGAAAATATGAGAGCTATAAAATAATCCGAATATAGTTACAGTTTATCGTAATTTGGTTCACAAGATTTTTTTCATTTTAGGCGTATTTAAAAATGTTTCCACCAATCTAAGTTTCAACTTGTCATTCTTGTTTGTAATTTTAATGTGTCTCGAGTTAGTTAAAACGATCCGCAATTTATTTTAGCCCGTTTAAGTTAGGGCGCATTGTATAGGTTCTTGCTTGGTTGACTTGAACTCATTCGGAATGCGATTCATTTTTAAGACTTTTCAAATGATATGTATAAAAGTTTATAAACTCTTCTGTAGCGAATGGCTTGGGCTGAGAATAATTATCATCCTTGTTTTAATGCTATGCTGCTAAGCGTTCAGGTACTATGTTGAGCTAAAGCGAATAAGAAATATACGATTTAGACTTTTATAAAAATATAACTATAATGCGATGGCCTTTTTGCTTATAAATTTTTGTTAATATAATTAATAATTTAATATAGTTTAAGCTTGTTTCCACAGAAATAGTTTGCCAAGAAATATAAACAACATGTGTGTGAATGGTGTGCTTTCGAATGTGTATCGGGTGTTAATAAATAAATGTGAAAAGAATTAGTCCGATACAAACATACATTTTCTGTATTTGTTAATATAATGTGCCTTTTTAAATTATATTTTTCTCAATGATTATAATTTTAGAGATGTTCCCTTAAATCTCCATTATCGTTTAGTTCTTTAACTTCGTGCCTTGTTCATCAGGTATATTGTGTGAAAGCTGTCGGGATATCTGAAGTTTTACAAGATTTTGCCAACAATGTCTTGTTTAAATAATCTCACAATTGCAATGGATTGCAATGAGAATACAACACTTCAAATGACTACCATTAATAGCAATGCCTTATCTCCAGAATATGTCTGCATTTTAGAGGCAAATCCAAAAGAAATAAACGCGGCTTTTGAAAATAGTGTTTACGTGCTGTACGGATTAATTTTCACAGTTGCGCTAATAGGGAATGGCTTAGTATGTCTCGTAATAAAATCATCTTCGCAAATGAAAACCGCGACAAACTGTTTTATATCTAACCTAGCTGTTTGCGATGTACTCATGGTAATATCGTCTGTGCCATTTTCTTTTTTTGCAATGTTCATTTTACGCCATTGGCCGCTCGGCACAGTGATGTATAAATCAGTTAATTATGCACAAACCGTTACGATGCTGGTTCGAGCCTATGTCCTCGTAGCAATCTCATTAGATCGCTATTACGTCGTAGCCTGGCCCCTAAAAGTTAGGCTTAATAATGCTGGAGCTAAGGCAGCTGTAGTGGTAGTCTGGTGTGGAGCTATGATGGTAGCTGCTCCAAGAATAGTTGTATCTCAGCTACACAAACCTCTGGAATGGCATAAAGCTTGTGATTTGTAAGTATTTTTTCAATGTGTGTTAGAAAAATGTAGATTTAGCGTAAACCATGATTCTTTGTTACAATGTGTGTAGTTACTGGCTTGTTTGTGATGTTGAGAAATGCATTTACGCACCCCGAGTGTAGGGACGGGAGTGAGATACTGGACGAGGAAGGACACGTTGCAGTACCCTTTGAAAGCCACCAGAACCCTCTTTATCCGTTAGTGAGACACACAAAGATCGCCCTCGCATTACTTTCTGATGTTCCGGATGAGATTGACTAAGAGTTTACGAATGCCGGAGAACGTGATATCCCGCCTTCCCCGTCGTGATTTACAGTTACTGGCTTGTACTCAAATGTGATTGTCTCATGGTGAGAATATAAAGCATTATAATGACAGTGTAAGTATTTTTAGTATTCGTTAGTTTTTATATAGCAAGAGTGTGGCTGAAAATAGATGCTATCCTTAATGTTTTTTTACTGACATTCAGATTCAGATTGCATGCTTTTGTATTTTAATTTATAACCGTATTTTTATACCAACTAGTGGTCTCTAAGTGCTTTAAATTCGAATATAATTAGTTTAAATTATAAATTTTAATTTTATAAAAGTTATATTGTCAAAGAATTCTTTTATACCTAAGCATAGATAAGGCTACACTGTTAATAAATCCAAAAATGATTAAAATAAAGGACTTCAACTTCATTTTATATATTTCGATAATTTAATTAATGAAACAAAACTTCTTAATGAAAGAAATATTTTGTATAATCTCTTTTGTCGTTTGCCAAATGTCCGGAACAAAGTCGTCGAAATCATTTGGCAATGGGATGGGCATATAGTCCGACAAACCGATGGACGGTGGGGACCTATGACCATCAGTGGACGTCTATCGCTTAAAGTGAGTGTAATCTGTGGCGTATTTCCTGACTCAATGAATTACAGTAAAATAATAGCAATGTTTAAGTCTTCACTAAAATATATGATAAAATAATGTTGAACCAGTTGCTAAAACATTTAAAAACATGTAATTTATTATTGCACAATAGTAATTTGGGTTTACGTGAGATCGCTCGACTACCGATGCTGTACTACAGAGGATACAGTTATTACTCAACATCTACAAAGACTGGGAGGAATCACAAGACGCGCTTACCCTTTTCTGTGATTTGTCTAAGGCCTTCGATTCTGTCCAGTACGTCCTGATCAAGAAATTACGTCATTACCGCATTACAGACAACATGATACCTGATGACTTCCTATTTAACCAATAGAACATAAAGGCCCAAGTTAATGCAAGCTTTCTAATTGAAAGAGTCTATGACAAAGCTGGCAGTCCCCCAGAGCTCCATATTAGGACCCTTTCTGTTCCTCATTTACATCAACGAACTTTTTTACTGTTCTCGCATCGGTCTTAATGTTTTACTCATAGAACGAATATATCATTCAATAAACTTCCCCTATTTGTTTTTCTTTTCTTGTTTATCATGCCTTAAAATAGCTTGCTCTGAGTATTTAACGACCAACTCATGACCTTTGTCATGACATGTGTAATGCATGATTTTTACAAATATTTATAATAAAGATTTTTGTATAATATGTATATTTTATTATTTAAATTTTGCTAAGTTAATTATCCTTTAGGGCAGAACTATTATTTAGAATGAGGTGGAAGCACTGTCAAGCACTTCTTCACTAAGGCAAAGTAGTCTTTTTCATGCAGGATTGAGTTATCTATCGCTTTCAATTAGTTTAGACGTAATTCATGGCACTTTTTTTTCATTCTCTCTACATGTCCAAACCATCTAAGCATACCTTTCTCAATTTTAGTCACTACGTCTTCTTTTATACCACAACGTTCTCTTATCACACTATTTCTTACTCTGTCACTCAGTTTTAATCCACTCATGCTTCTCAACGCTCTAATCTCTAGCGCACATATTTTACTTTTGTGATTCTTCTGCCATACCCAACTTTCACTACCATACATAAGTGTTGGCACCAACACTCCAGCATGTGCAGCCAGTCTAGCCCTTTGAGATACCATCTGGCTATTCATAAAGGCGTGCAGAGAACCATTTACCATATTCCCTGCATTCACTCTCCTTTCAATATCACTTTCACATGTACCATCTTTTGTAAATTTAGATCCCAAGTATACAAATTCTTTCACCTCTTCCACTTGTTCCCCATCTATCAAAATATTGCCATTCATAATAGATTCATCTCGTTGAAAAAGCATAACTTTCGTTTTTTTTACATTCACTTTCATTCCTTTCCTTTTCAAAGCTTCATTCATAATATTTAGAATCTCCTGTAGCTCATTAGCGGATGACGCAAGTACTTGATCATCAGCGTAGAGTAAACATTTGATAAGTAATTCATTCATTCTTAACCCATACATACATCTTTTTAATCTGTCAAAAATTTATCCACGAATAGGTTGAACAGCCATAGTGACGCAACACATCCCTGTCGATTACCTCTTTCGACAGGAAACCACTCCGCCTACGCTCCGTTTATTCTGACAAAGCACTAGAACCCTCATAGAGAGACTTCAATTTGCTCACCCCATACTTAGATAACGTTGACCACAGCTCATTCCTCACCACTCAATCATAGGCCTTTTCTATATCTACGAAAGCGCAATAAACTTTTTGGTGTTTAGCCAAACATTTTTCAGTTATGCTGCGTAAAGAAAAGACCTGATCCGTACATCCTATTCCTCTTCTAAATCCCGCTTGCACGTCCCGCATTTTCTTCATCCCGCATTTTTTCATCAGTTTCATTAATCCAATATAAATACTTTTCATTTTCAAAGCAGAAGCACATAACACATCGAAGTCAACGTGGACTAACAGACATTTATTTCAGGGACATCTGCAGCGAGAAATGGAACAATGCTGGACAAGGAGTGCAATATGCTTGGGGACTCTTCATTCTACAGTTTTGTTTGCCGCTCATAATACTAATTTGCACTTATAGTCGGATTATACGCATACTGTGGGGAGTTAAGCCGCCTGGAGAACCAATAATCCCAAGGGATACTCAAATCCAAAAATCAAAACAAAAGGTAATTTTACTTCGATAATACTGGTTTAAATATTGGATTCTTACATATGAAATTGACATTGGTGCGGGAGAAATATGAAGTAATTTTTTAAATATATTTAATTAATCAAAGTATACACCATTGTTAGCTACGCACTTTTGTTATCCTGTAGGTAGTTCATTGATCTCTTTACAAAAAAAACAGGAGGAGGAGGAGAATCAATAAACCTTTTGGAGGCGGTTTGGACTGCCGAATTGGAGTTGAATTTTTTTCTTATTAGAAGTTGTCCAAATTTTGAAAAAAAAAAACAATAATCCATTAGGAGAAGGTCTGAGAAGTGTGGTGGATGTCGCAGACATTCGAATTGTGGCTCATCTAACTTACTGGTTGTTTGTTGTGCAGTGTGTGATCTTCCGTTGTCATAAAGCGGCAGTGGCCTAGAGCGATTGACCAATCTCGCTTCTTTAGCAGTTAGTTCTTTCTTCATAGTTTGCAGTTTCTAGTAATCTGCCGTAATCGTTTGGCCACATTTTAGAAAGCTCTAGTGAACCACATCGGTGCATGTCCACCAAATACTCACAAGTAACTTGTTCTGAGTCAATTTTCGTTTAGGGTAAGATTTAGTGGGGTATCCAGGGTTCAGCCATTGCCACGAGCGCTTCCAATTATCGTACAGTATCTACTTTTCATCACAAGTTATGATTCGATATAAAATCCCTTCGTCATTGTGTCAATTGAAAAAGTATAAAATCATTGATTTACCAGGAATTATAAATAATAAAAAGCATTTTACTGTTGAAACTGAAACTGAGTGACAAAGTAAGACAGTGTGATAAAAGAACGTTATGCTATAAAAGAAGATTTAGTGGCTAAAATTGAGAAAGGTATGCTTAGATGGTTTGGGCATGTAGAAATAATGAATGAAAGGAGACTGACAAAAAGGATTTATGAGTCAAGAGTGAATGCGAAAGTTGGAAGGGGAAGACCAAGGCGAACGTTCCTGGACCAAATCCAGGACATTTTTAATAACGGCTAGGTCAAGAGTACTCTAAACCGACGAACTTGTATGAAAGATTTAATGAGAATGAAAGAAGCGAAGGAGATATGCAAGTATCGTGGAAAGTGGAAGTACATTGTCCCTGCTTACCCCTATGTGAATGAGGCGTGATGCTATCTATTCATTTTATTGTTATAAAATTGTAGTTCGAAAAAGAACCAAGACACTGACATAATGCTTATCTTCTTCAAAACTATATACAACATACTAATTATTATAACCTATTCCAATATATTATAAAAGTATTACTTTTGTAATATATTCAAAAGTCGACGCGGGTTTGCAAGTTCGTTTTACTCAATTCATGAGGTTCCAATCGTTCAAGTTGTTTTACTTGTGATGTGAAAATGTGATCCAAACAATACAGAACATAAACAGATTTACACTCGTTACAGAAATTTCTGTAACGATCTATTAAAAAAATTGAAAAGGCAATATGAAAGGTGTGAACTGGAAAGAGGTAGCTCCGAAGGACCCAAGCAAACATGGAAAGCTATATACAAAATTTCACATATAAAAGCAGAAAAGTCAATCGCTAAAAATTTATTAAATGAAATTGAAAATCCAATTGAATCTGTTAATAAAATGAATAAGTACTTTGTATCGGTAGGTGAAAACTTAGCTAACGAAATGTTACAACATAACAACCCTAAGCAATATATACATTCTGATGAAGGATTAAACTCCCCTTCCAACTCTTTTGTCCTGAATGCAGTAGATCTTTGTGAAATAATATCAATAATAAAATCTTTAAAAACAGATACTGCCCCTAGCTGGGATGGAATTTCTACTAAAATTCTTAAATAAAATATTGACATTCTAGCTGAACCTATTTTGCATATATGTAACCTCGCCATTACTTCGGGTGTCTTTCCTAAAATGCTCAAAAAGTCGATAGTCATACCAATTCATAAGCAAGGAGCGAAAAATATTATCACTAATTATAGGCCAATATCCCTTTTGCCATCGGTCTCTAGAGTACTTGAAAAAACTATTAACCGTAGACTCACTGACTTTTTGCAAACAAAACAACTACTGTCTGGAAATCAGTACGGGTTCCGGTAAAATAAATCTACCAGTGATGCAGTTATTTCTCTTACAAATGATATAGTCATTGGCCTCGATAATGGTGATA
>JACTOM010000102.1:31378-55266 GCA_015832385.1 Elymnias hypermnestra | reverse complement strand
AAAGAATATATATATTTATTATTAAATATAAATAAATTTATAATAATTACTTGAATACATAAATATGAAATAATACATATATCTACATAAACAATTACATAAATATATATAACGGGCGGAGGATACACCCCGGCAGGGAGACCAAACGGCCGGGGGTCAGGGCTACAGGCTGAGAAACCGCCGGACTATCCTAGCCGAGTCCAGCAACACCGCCTTTTGCATCCTTGCTGCGAGCGAACTGCCCCGGAACCCCAGTCGTCTCAGATGATGAGCGAGACTGACTGGGATCAGACCATTCGCAGATATTACGATTGGGATGGTTTCAGTGGATCCCACTCCCCACATGGCGGTAATCTCGTGCGCCAGATCCAGATATTTACGTTTTTTCTCTGTCTCAGCTCGCACGAGATTCTCGTCATACGGGATCGTGACATCCACTAAAAACTATTATTATTATTATTATTATTATTATTATTATTGTTTTTATTTCCGTTCAATATTACTAATACTAAACTTGTAAGATCATATGTCAATGATAGAATATTCCTAACAAAATAATACCTGTTATTGCTGAACATATCAAATATTTAACACGTAGAAATATTTGTTATAGCAAACACTTTATTGATTCGTATCACTGTTAGTACATCATGGCTATAATTCTACTCACTTATCAAGAGCATAGTACGTAAAGAAATTAACGTAATGATGTAAATTACTATTTGTTTAGGAATAAACAAATGGTTAAATCACTTAAGCGTTGGCCGTACGATCGTATTGCGTGGTTTCCTTTTAAAGAAATTTGTTCAATTATTATCATCACACATATCATCCAATCAAACACACTTTTCTGATCTGTTGGAATCAACGATAATCATCAAATAATCATGGAATGTACTCGGCAGTAAAATTCGATGCTAATTTTTAAAGCTTTAGGCACTGAAACGGCCAATTAATCGGAAATTCTACGATCAGAGAGCGTGTAAAGTGAAGATAAAGGATGAACCACATTCTTAAAAATCTGTTCGTTAATTGAATTTTATACTAAAGGTCAGTTTAAAGATCTCATTTATTGAAATTAGACAAAATATCTGCTAATGATCCAGAGACATGAAAAAGGTACCTCCCAATCCTAAAATACACTCTTCGGTCTTATCTCGACCACAAAGCCATATCATCGTTTTATTATGATGGATTTAAACTTTTCATAGCTGTTCAGTGCTGTATAACATACCCTTTCGCTTTTCCAGTCCTCCAATTTCTTAATATTCGTTTGCACGGTTTTAATTGCAGCCGTAAGACTGAACAACGACACAATCATAAATCTCCTCTTCTGGAGCTGCTTCTCCATCGCTCTCTTCAAGTGTTCCTTCGTAAGGCGCAGTCTCTCACGGCACGGTTCACTCTCAAAAACCTCAAAGTTAATGAATTTGAAATCGGTGCTCACATACAGAAGAATCCTCTTGTTTCTCGACTGATTGAAGAGATCAACGAGCCGTTCGTGCTTGTAAAGCTTGGCATAGTACATCGGTGTACGATTGAAGTAGTCTTTTGCGTCCAGATCGGCATTCAAGGCAATGAAAATTGCAGCAATATCCAGGTTGCCGATACGCGCAGCAAGTAAAGGCGTGTATCCGCGAAAGCTTTGATTCGGATCTGCGCGGTACTGCAGCAGCTTAAGTGTTATACCGGCGTGCGACTGAAGAAGAAAACAAAATTTGCAGAGCATCGCAGGCGTGTGTTTGAGTAACTCTTCAACAGCACGGACATCGTTGCGTATACACAGAAAATCCAGCGGAAAAAGCACCTTGTGGTCGATATCATCGCGGATTCTCTCGAACTGCAGTTGTGAGTGTATAAAAGACTCGTCGCTGTCGTGTGAGCTCGTTTCAGTGTTGCTGCTGTTCAGACTGCTCTCACTGCTGTACCCGCAGTATCCCGACAGGAATTTGTTCACCTTTTTATCAATCGTGTTGATACCGCGAAACTCGTTGAAGAGGAGGTACTGCTTGAATGTCATGAATGCGAAATCGATGTGATCAAGTGCTATCTTTCCCTTGAACGACGATATGATGCTGGCACTGATAATTTCGGGCGGGTACCCCGAATCAACGATCTTTTGAACGACAGCATCGTTGTTTGAGAAAAGAGCGAGCAGTAGAATCTTAGTCATCTGGTTGTGCAGCGATGAGTGGTACACACGGTTGTAAATCTTCTTGCTTCGATCTAACAGTGCAAGTGCAGTGCAGTTTCTGCAGGTGCAGCTGGTACATCTGCTCGAAAGGAGGAATGGACGTACTAATAGGGCGCGGTTTTTGCTTGGCAACAATGCCGTTCTTGACCAGAAAGTTGTGCAAAGAATTAAGCTGTATGATGATTGTACGCTGTGTTTTGTATGACGTATCTGTCTGTTAGAACTTCTGGAACAAAATTCTTCGTGTGGCGTTTATACTCGCCAGTGTCTGTGGGAATCTTCTCATAGGGTGATCGCTGATAAAATGTTAAATGAATAGGTGAAAATAACGAAAAGCGGATTATTAGTAATTTCGTAAACGTATGGGAATCTTCATAAATCAAAAGATAAATAGGATGATGAGTGTTAATACATCAATAAAGACGTAGTTAGTATTATTGGGGCGTATAGATAAATAATTAAAATCATAATAATAAAAATGAAGGTTAATAAAAGATTGATAGACAGCTGCGCAGGTTGAGGATGATTATACCTGAAAATGTTATAAAAACGAAATACAGGTTGTAACATGCAGTGAAATAGACCTACGTTCGAATATTTTTATATTTTATAAAAGATTTTTTTTAATTGAAAGTTCGTTTAATTAACATCTCACATTTCCTATTTGATAAATGATCGTTCTTATTGTTTTTGCAATTTGTAATGTTACGTTATAATGATATTTTCGCGTAGAAAGGTGTGCGAAACACTTAAGTTAATATATGAGCAGCGTAATAACCTTAGAAAAGGGTGTTGAACTTAATAATAAATTTAGAATGAATGACTGCATACAAATGATAGGAGAAGTTGAAATATCATGTTGGCACAGAATCAAAAAATTAAATCATAATTAAACGACAAAATAATACGTAATAACATCTATCATATATATTGGAAACTGCTAATACGTGGTATAAATTGAAGAAATGTAATGAATTGGGTGATTGTTTTAGCAATTTAGAACTTTTATTATTGAATGCTAAGTGGTTTGACTGTAATTCCTTTCTGAAAGTATCTTTAATTATTAATTGCACGTTTTATTAATTTATCAGAGCTCTTCTGGTACATTGAGCGGCGATCGTAGCCTTGTCGGCTTTTGGCTCACGGGTTTTGACAGCATTTACTTGATCGTTGATTCTGCGAAATATGTTATTTTTAACAAACAATTTATCTTCATAATACTCCATAGTTTGGTTCAATACGAAAACTTCTTCTATAAACTGTGCTTAACAGACAATTTATGGCGTCAAAAAAATTAATTAAAAATATTTTTTAATTCATTATTACGGCAAATTACGTAAAAATTCGTCAGCCTGTATAAACTCGCAGTTTAGAGAAACTAATACGACGAAGATTGGTTAAAGAACGGAGATAATAGGTGTTGACAGTTTGGTCATCCAGTGGCAAAAAAGGAAAGACAATCAAGTAGCGGTTTGCTACGCTAATTATCGTTTCTATAGCATGCAGTTTTCTTGATTTGCGATTAACATCAATGCTGGTCTGTTTGCTATTTTCATTAGTATGCAATTTTATAACACTACGTATCGTTTTGCCCAAAATAGAGTTGTATTTTCCATACGAAACGATTTTTCAGCTGTATAAATGAATATAATCAAAAAGCGCAGTTTTTTCTATTCATAACGACTGTATTCATAGACTACACGTGTATTCACGATCATATTTCGCAAAAAACATAGCCCTTTGATGCCCAGCAAGAAAGACTTGACAATGTACAAGATAATACTCGGTGAAAGTTACGTCGGTAAAACAAGCATAGCTCAAAGGTTTGTCAATGACGAGTTTGATACGTCTCTATTTTCTCCACCCAGTATCTCCACCCAGACGAACAACCTTTCCTCCAAAAATTCTCTAGTATCTCCACCCAGAAGAACAACCTGTCCTCCAAAAATATCATTGTTGTTCATTATGCGTTTGAGCAATTCATCAACAGCCTCGAGCGCATATTTGCTCAGCATTGAAACTTCATCTTTGATCACCAGCGATGCGTCTCTCAATCTTCTTGCATTATCACTGGTCATTTTCATGTTTGATACTGTGTTCTCGTTCACGGGTACTGGCAGTTTCATAACACTGTGAAGTGTGCTTCCATCAATCAAGTCGGCTGCTATGCCTGTTGTAGCTGTTGGAATGACAATCTTGTTCAATCCTCTCAGATGACTGATGAGTGCACGGTACACAAATGTCTTTCCAGATCCGGCTGGTCCATCCAAGTATAACAGTCTGCCTTTATTCTCAGACACTGATCTCATGACTTCATCAAAAACAACTCTTTGTTCGTTATTAAACATCTCCATCATCTCCTGTGCCTTAGCTGCTTCGCTGTTAGCATCATAGTTTTCTGAAACATTAACACCACTCGGTACAACTATTGGCAGTCCAATATCCTCTGGTTTCATGTTGTATGTGTTGAGTAGTGTTGAAAGTTTTTCAAGCACCATTGTTCTCAGAACATCAACGTTTGTAATATCACCTTTGATATCATCATACATATCGTCAACAAAGTCATTAAACAGTCCAAGTACATCATGTGGTTTATTAAACACACAGATGTATGTGAATAGTTTTCTGATGTGGTCGGATGTTTCTGTCATGACAGCTTCACTAAGTACATTCCTCCATTCACTGTCATCCTGCAAAAGATTTCTTGCTCTAGCTGCATCTTCAAAGGTGCTATATGTTATGTTGTCAACAGTTTTCAAGTCGTTGAATGACCTAGCTCCTCTTACGTTGATTAAAAGCATTCTCAGATAGAATCTCTCTTTCTCCTCGGGATTCACCGCATATAATCTCGTAATGATTTTGTCATCACCTCGTTGTCGTGGTATACATTGGTTGTTCTGATACACATAGTGGTACGGAATATCAGTGTAGAGATGTTGTCTGGCATTAACATCCTCCTCATTCAATTTAAACCACGCCATAAGATGTGTAAGTTTGTTTTCACTGGACACGATAGCTTCTCGTTCCATGCCCTCTTCAAAAACAACATTCTGCTTATCAGGCAGATGGACAGGTAGTCTGATAATATTGTGTGATCTGTCAGACATCTTATATTCGAGCAATCGCCACATTGCCTCTGGTGCACTCACATAACGTGTGTTTATGTACTGATCTATCTCGTTGTTGCTGTACACATACATATTAGCACAGTCATATCCTTCGTATATGTACTTGAAAATGTACTTAACCGATTTTATTGATGTACACACCTCAACATTAATGTGACAGTTATACTTGATCAACAAATATTCGTTGTATGGAACAACATTTGTATTGTCCACAGAAACATTCCTGATATAAGTAAATCCGCTTTTTCTTCTCCTGTATTCGGGAAATCCATTTATGTTCATGAGCGTGGCTTCTGCATGGTGTTTCGGATATTCCTTCGTGCATACACTGTTTTCCATGCAAGGTGGCGTCGGGTTCAAAGCTCCACATGGTCCATGGATGGTGTTTTAATACATTCCTTCGCAGATTTGGTTGGTCCTCAGAAGGTATTTCAGCATATACAATGTTATCTATTTTCTCTACTGTATCTATCTTGCTGTTGTTTCCCAATATAATCAGGATATGTACATGTGGAAGTCCCCTTTTCTGGAACTCGATTGTATATACAAATGCCTTTACTTCACCAAAAACTTTGTTTGCAATTAAATCTTTCTTTAGCTCATTTAACTTAAGCTTGAACACTCTGGCAATCAGATCTGGTCTATCAACAGGTGCCTGTTCTGGGTAGAGATTATCTCTGATCTCTTTCCAGTTCGGGTTGCATGTCATTGTTATGAAGAGACCGTATTTTGCAACGATCGCCATTGCATCATAGAAACGTTCCCTCATGTTTCTTGGTGAACCCTGGAACGTGGATGGTAGTATGACAGGCTTTCCAGGTGCACTTGTACTGTTTGTGCTCATGAAATCCACCAGTCCCCTATACCGTTCGACCCTGAGTTTCTTCTGATTCATTCTGATGTAGTTCAGGTTGTTAGCTTCAACCTGAAGGTATGAATCAACAATCCACTGCTGTAACAGTTTTACGGCGTGCAAATGTGGATTGAAAACATCCTTCCTGATGGCAAGCTGTGCAACCTTAAACTGCAATATGGGTATTCTGCATCTCACGTTGTTGCCTTGACTTACCAGGTCTCGTGTCCATCTTGGTTCGCCATGTGGATACAGTAAAGCATATGTCATTGGATCGAGATGTGGACTGAGAATGCTGAGAGTGATGTTGTCGTAGTTTGCGTTACGTGCGTACACTTTAACATCTCTTGCGAAAGGAGTTTCACCATTTCTGTCGTTAAATATCATTGCAATTTCACCGGCGGTGGGAACATTATATCTGTTCATGTTACGGTGAATGTTTGCATTAAACACCATGTTTAAGTCCATCAACGTAGTTCCCTCTTGTCGTGCATTTCTCTCGACCTCGGCAAGATTTTTGAATGCCTCTGCATATGGATTAACATCTCGTATTACTCTATCAAGATTGTAGAGTATAGCCCTATCTCATTTTTCGTTTGCAGGGTTCTTTGATCTCGGGTCAGTCGCATTATCAGTGTCTATTACATACAACTGTTTACATCTCCTTTCAACGTTTTCAAGCGGATTGATGTTGTATGTATTATGGTAGACTTGTCCGTGTATCTTAAAGAAGTGTACACCTTGCGTAAATTGCTGAACATTTGCACCCATAGATGCGAACGACAGTGCACTATTATATGAGCGTATGTTCGTCTTAAAATTTTTATGATCTCTGCTCTCAACATTTGTAAGGAGAGTCTTGAGATGCTCTGGATAGGTATCGCGAGGTACATAGGTCAGTTTACCGAAATGGCAACAGCTCTTTTACATGTGCCTGCGGTGTGTCTCATCCTTGAAATGTAACGCCGTACAATTCACACACACCTCGCTGAGTTCACCAGCATAATGCTCTGGCATATTGCTGTCTACATAATAGCTCTCGCTATCACTGTTGCCATCAAAATTAGCACCACCGGCAAAACGGTCGTCTGATGGGTTGCCATCTATGTGATGGCTGTTACCATCATTGTCTGTTAGAATATTGATATTGTTGTTGTTGTCCTCCTTCTTTATTGACATCGTTTTGATGCCATTGGTTATTTTTTCAAACCATGTCTTATTTATGAATTTTTGCAGCCGTGTTAATGGCCTCATAATGTCTTCCTTGTCGGAAGAAGATGATTTACTGAAAGAATTGTTTTTGGTTGGCGTATATTTAAACCTACGGCTTCCACCTCTTCGACGCCATGTGGTGTGACCGTTTTTTTTTTGGTTTTTCATTTTTTTCCATATTAATAATTTTTTTGTTTTTTTCTTTTTTTACTAAGGCCTGTGCTATGCCAAAGTGTTTTTTAAGAAACTGTGCACGGAGCACAGGAACATTTTTCAGACTCTCATAGGTCCGATCAATTAACAAAGCCTTGCCGCGGTGAACGATCAACTGATCATCCACTGCACGGACAAAGCCACCAGAGTTTAACAACTGAGTTTGCTCCACCAAAAACTTTTCAGTCGGTGTGTTGTTAGAATCCGGATACATGGGGTATCGACTTTTCATTCTATTTATAGTTTTACTTCTTCTAGAAAAATGAAAATGTATCGATTAATGATAGAAAGAAAAAATATAAATCATTTCAAAAAATCTCATTTTTCTGCTATTAAGTGATTTATTTACACTTGTTTAAAGCGTTTTTTCATGATTGTTTCGCTATTCTTCCGTAAACGTACATATTCCTTTTTTAGCAAATCAACAAAATATATGTGCAATATCATCACTATTTCGTTGAAATGTATATGAACAGAGAATAAAGTTGTAATTTTAGTAAAAATATTTTAATAAGCATTAATATTTTCAATAGCTGAATTTCGCTCGACATATATGTTTTGATTTGTGTTTCAAAAAGCACAATCATAAAAAAATCAAAAAATACCATATGGGGTAAGTTAGTTGAAAAAATGAACCGTAGAGTATGATAGAAGAAGTCTTAGACAGTGGCAATTTTAAAACAGAATATAACTTTTTATTTTATGCTGAAATGTAAAAAAATATTTTTTTATTTTCTTGTGGGGTCAAATAATTTATTCAAAAACTGACCAATCAGCTTGCAAGTTGTCTTTTTATTTATATGATATTAAAAATATCCAGTCTATCTTGTAATTTTCTTTGCTTTAGAGCATAATATTTTGACAAAGACCAATTTCTCATTTGTTATGTTATATGTATGTGAATACAGCCGTGGGACAATCTTTCGTTTCATACGTAAAAGTGACAGACTAGGAACGATAAAATTTTTTTGGGCCAGTGCATTTCAGAGGTAATTCTGATGGCCGTTACGATTGTTCCATCAGAATTACCTCTGAAATGCACTGGTCCAAAAAAATTTTATCGTTCCTAGTCTGTCACTTTTACGTATGAAACGAAAATAAGAAGGAGAGGCGGAGTCAGAGACTCAAAATAGTTAGATGAAAATATCATGTGTGATATCATTACTCAAGCATAATTTATTTCCACAAATCATCCACCAATGTCTCAGTGATCCCTTCACTATTTTTCTATGATACTAAATAAGACATGAAAAGTTAATTTCGAGTGCTAACCTTATCGATGTGTGCCTTTAGAACGCCCAAATTTATTGGATTTGCACAAACAGACTTAATAATGTTTGTAAACACAGGTTCAAAAAAATGTTTTATTCTACACATCACGACTCAAATATTGACTAGGAATATCGATGACACCAATGATGCGTTCAAAATCAAAATCATCTATGACGCTCACATTGGTTATATTTTTGACCTCGCGCTTTTCTAAAAGAACAAATGTTTTTGTACAAATTGCTACCAAACATTCCGTGTCGTTTGCCAGCAAAACGTCCTCAGCAATCGATAGAACCAATTTCTTTACTGCGAAATCAAGAAATTTTATCTTTCTATGTGGTCTATTTTCCAAACTTTGCACGAAAATCGTTCCATCGTCTGTTCCAACGTAAATATGAGAAAGGAGCGTGTTAGAAATAGCATATGTTATATTCTGCAGAAAATCGATAGTAAGTGTTTGATTACGTGCAGTTTGAAAGTCTATTTGTTTGGCCTTTATACGTATTACCGTATTATTGCTATTGCGTATTGTTTGCAGGGCAAAGTTGTTACTGCTCAGCATGTGGAGCTCAAAATCAAACACAACTACATTATTTTCATGTCTTATTACAACATATCCCTCAACGATTTCGATTGTACTACCCATTTTGAACGTAAAAAGATGTTCTTTGTAATCAACTCGGGTTATTTTCACGATACGATTTTCAAGCAGCAAGAACATTATGTGACATGTATCATCAAGAACGATATTCACTACTCTCTCTTTGAGTTTATACTCTCTGATCAGCGCGTTGTTGAACTCACAAAGTCGTAAGATATTATCATAAAATATGTAGCGCATTTGCGGCATTTCTAGGTATTTAATGATCAAGTGAGTACCTAATTCTACCGTTATAAGATTAAACATCGAACTTGGAGTCAAATTATGACCGTTAGATGTTAAAGTACTTATTAGTAACTGCGACTTGTATCGGGTCAACATTTGGCAGGGGCTCGTTTTATTTAATTAACAATACTTGAGAAACGAACATTATTGCTCAGTCTTATCACACATGTTGGATAGAGGCTGCGTTTGTAATAACTATTTTTGTGCATTTAGATTCTATATCTTAATTGTAACATTGTTTTATAGCTGCTGAATACTGAATGTTAAAATTTATTATAGCGCTTATCTTGGAATAAAAGGTAATGTTCCAGCCATTCCTGGTTGACTAAACAAAACATCCTTGATGATAGTTCCTATTCTGATAGTAATTGTATAAAATTAAGATTAAGGATGTATTAACACAGTAGAACAGTTGTGCGCGGCAAGTGTCACTGTTATCTCGAAAGCTGCTATCACTACTTAACAAAGTGAGAAAGCTGACATATCAAATTAAAAGCAAGAAAGCATTGTAATAACTATCACGCCAAGCTTTGTTGACAATAACAGTGGTGTTGCAGCACAACGTGAGAAGGCGGAATATTCTAACTCGTATATGTGTCTATAGCTAAGACTAAAATTTACTGAACAATTGTATGTATACAAACAATCCATAAAGACGGTCAAAAGTCCTTTTATCCAAACAATCCATGTATACCACCATAGAAAAAAACCAAACAATGTTAAATTCTATCATAATTATTAATAACGAATTGCTATTGAATCCTGGTATTATACACCGTATAACCACTAAGGTGATCAATTAATAAAAGTGTCATATTATGAGCATTTAAATAAATAACGAATGTCTTTAAAAGCGTAGATTCACCAATGGAATTGTAAGTTATAGATATGAGCATAAGGTTTCTGTAACAATATATCAACCAGGTTAAATTACTAGTAATACAGAGTTGAACTATTCCAAGAATTTTCAATAGATGTTAGTAGAATACATTTAATTTCATGAAAAATATTATTCATTTGATAAAAACACATATCACTCAACCATTTGATCTTTATACTATCATTATTTAAAATTTATAATGCAGATACACAGTATAATTGTATATTAATGTTACTATACAAATTTAGCGATAGATTAACAAACTAAAAACAGTGTTTTAATACAGAGCAGATAATTACGTGCATTGAATATTCAAATATCAATGAAACTTTTTAAAAGTAAAATGTCATTTTAGATAAACTTATTCCGGTCATATATTCTTCATATTCATATCACAGAAAAAAAGTTACTTTATTTCACAACCTAAGAACGTGCAATATCATCCTCTTGCTTTTTAAAAAAAGCTGCTGATGAACATCTTTCACTTTCAGGCACACAATTCCACATTTAGATAGTACGTGCATATTCCCTTTAACCTTTCATTCTCACTCTTCAAGTATGCAAGTTCCTCATCACGTTTTAGGTTATAATTTTCTAATGCATCCAGAAATTCGCTCATTTGTTGAACATCTAGTTTGCGCATAGTTTTCTCTAATTCAGAGTCTGGAAAATTCTCTAATTGAATGTGATAATCGTTTGCGCGATTTGTCATTTTTTAGGGGGCATAAGTCAATTTATGTACAAAGATGGATGGAAAGAATAATTAAAATAGATGTTAAAAACTCGAAGTTGGTAGAAGAATGAAAAATCAAAAGTATTTTTATACAAAATGGTAATATTTTATGATGAATAATACTTGTTTGTTTTTTAAGGTGTTTAATACACTGTAGAAAATATTCGTAAAATTTCTGAGTAGATAAATGATTACCAATGGTGCATGGAACTAAATAGTCCACTAAACAATCAATAGTAACATTTTACATCATATTATTTCACCAGTACCTATAAACAAATGAAATGTTTCTTAATTATTAGCTAAGCTATTGTATAGAAGGACAAAGTTGGCAATTTCAAAGCGTATTTTATCAAGTAAACCATCATTTAAATATTAAAGGGTTTGTTATTTTGTAATATGATGGTGACTATTTGAAGACTACTTCTTATTTCGTGTTTGTTAGAAATAACACCTTCATAAACTATTAACAATGGTCCCAAACCACGTATTTTTACTAAAAAATCATAAAATTTAACTTCATAAGATTCTTGTACTTCAAAGGTGTCCATCATTAGCGCCCGAATTTAACAAGCAATCTGAAAATAATTCAGATAAAATAATACATCCAAGTTAATAAAGGCAATTTAACTTCACCATTCTTTGATTTACAAAACTTGATTATTTTTTGTCTGTCAGTATCAATAATTACCATTAGTCTTTAGTTAATGAAAGTGTCAAGTATGTTAAATTATATTAACGTAGATATATGCCATAAAATAAGCCGGCAATCAAATCATATGATGATTGGTTCACATACATATGATAAATCTTCCTGGACAGCGTATACAATCTCTAAAATAAAACAACTTATTGAAAAATGTTAATTTATAGACCAGAAACCTAACTAATATACATTCTTCTCTGTGAGAAATGATAATATCACATATTGTAACACATTACTGCAGGTTTTTTATATTTTATTATCTATTGTATTTATTAGGAACGTAGAAATGCAAAGCAATGGTTCTTAATTTCATATTGTGTTTAAAAGATTAATAAATTTATGTTATTTTGCGGCATCATTCAAACTTATTTGCAATCGTGTAAATGACGAATTGATACAAATGATGTAATACTAACGGTCTAGTTATATTTTTCATTGACAATATAACACTGACAGTAATAAATAGCGTGTGGTGTTGAATAAATACAGTAAGTGGAACCCGTGTATTATATAGCGAATTAGTACACAAAGGATATTTCACCACATACCATTTTTTTATAATTACTAGAATACCGTTACAAATGCGGATATGGTTGAGTCAAAAATATTAAGTTTTTTTTGTTTGAAAGATCGTTTAATTAATTTCTAACATTATCCACACACCTAAACAACCTTTCTTGGCGCGCTGAGCGCCAACCATGGTCTCAACGACTGTTGGTTCATGGAATGTTTTTATGTTCCTTTAAAATTAATCAACTTGTAAACAGCTAGGACAGCTTTTTCGCTTTTTGTATCCCGATAACACGACAGATAAAATATGGAAAATCTAGGCAGCCGAAATGTATAAAAATACAATTTTAATGATTGATTTTTGAATGTTACCAATTTCGTTCTATTTTTAAGCAGATTACTATTGA
The DNA here is from genome assembly GCA_015832385.1 of Elymnias hypermnestra. Lineage (NCBI taxonomy): Eukaryota > Metazoa > Arthropoda > Insecta > Lepidoptera > Nymphalidae > Elymnias > Elymnias hypermnestra. The sequence continues at coordinate 42,272 of JACTOM010000102.1, read as the reverse complement.
TAGGAAGATTTCTATTTGTTGAAAGCTCATTTAACTAAATGTACATGCATACCAGTACACCTTAAATGACTCTCATTGCATTAAACATCTATTAGGGTCTGAACTGCTTATGGTTCGCTGTGTTGAAGCTGCCGTCATCATAGGATTAGTGCTATTCTTATTCCACGAAATTCTTAGTTACCGTAGATCGAGCTTATATCGCATCATTAAAATTGTTAGAAAATGGATCTTTATTTACACCTCATATAAGTGTTAGAGTGTTAATTATATTTAACGCGCAACGACAAAGGTTTCACTGATACAACATGGCGAAAATAATAATAGATATTGATACTATTTGAAGAGGAAATTATGTTTAATGTTGACATGCAGGATGATAATTCAACCAATTGACGATGTAATTAACCTATTAAAGTAATATACATCGTATTTAAAAATGATTAATATGAAATAAGAAATTTGAGGCAACAATAACTATAATTTTTGTTTTGATATTGAACATACAACAAAACGAATGAAAATACATGGACAGAAATAAACTTTACTCATCTTTAAACATTGTTTTTTTCATGGAAAACAGACTTTTATTTGGGTTAACCTGTGGATTCGTTGGTAGGCTCACTTTTTAACAGCATTTGATTCTTACTCGAATCAGATCGTAAATTTGAATGTTCAAATTCATTGGCCGAACTATTGCGTTTTTTACAGGTTACAAACGATTTAACTGTATTTTTTGTGTTCAAAAGGATAGGATTCTTCATTTTATACCCGACAAAAACTTTGTTTTTTAACGTTGAAAAATATTCGTTTTGTCCTTTTGTATTTATCAACGCATATTTCTACTCCTAATATAGCTTCGTTTTTTAAATACAATGTTATTTTTCCTTCGCTCGTACTTGGCTGATCAACATCATTCACCGATGGATTGTTGGCTATGTTATGTTGTGCAGTAAACTTTTTCTGTGATGTAGTGATATGTTCATTGGTGTTAGTTGTTCTGCAGTTTTTCGGTTCTGATACCATGTCATTGGCCTGATTTAACTCAAATTCATAGAACGGACCCTGTTCTTCAATCAGTTTACCATTAGGGTCAGGGTTTTCTATTTGAATTGATATTACATTGCTCAGTTTATAATGCCATTCTGTCTCAGTCTCATTTGTTTTTTCGACGGTGTTGTTTTTCTCTTCTTGCTGTATAGAATTATTAATAGGTTCATCTGATTCATTGGAATAGATGTAAATATTTAAGATAAGAACAGTTATTTCCTCGTAAAATGTAGGGTTTTCTGAAGATATTGAAGGCAGACTTGGTGCGTTAACTTCAACATTATTATTAATATCCGTTGATGGTATACTCTCGTCGTTAGTATTCCGCCCTTCCATCTGTGTAGCGTTTCTGTCCTCTGTAAGTTGTTTATAGCAGTGACTATGAGACCGGCTAAGATAAATAAGCGATACATGATTCACAAATTCTGCTCCTATTTATATTTTTAGATCAATTAAAAACTTCTCTAGAAATCAAAGTAATATCTTTAATTGATTTAAAAATGATAGTTAAGTGAATATTCGATATTTTCTGTTCATTTATTTACACATAGCTGTTCATTGCACAGTTATTTGTTTGTTGTATAATTGCTATTCTTGCATACCGCTCTTCAATATCTCAATCTGTGCTATATATAAGTATTTCAAGCGTAATTTAGTGTGCAATATCATCAAAGATGTGTAATAAAGACATTTTTACTGTTTAAAAATGTTTATATCGCCGTAGACATACAAAAATTATCTATTACAAATAATTATTTCTTCTTTTTATCCATCTTGAGCTCTTTCAAAATTGATAAAACTGTTTTACAAATTTGGACTTTGAATACGTTTATATGTCAATCGAAGGCACATTGCAAATATTACAAACCTTTTATTCTATGCACGATGAACTAGTGCTGTTTTTTCTTTCTGTTTAACAACTCGTCATATGATTTGGTAGTCACGTTATTATTAGATGATTCAAAGTTGTTATTTATTCTGTCGAACTATTTATTTAGTAAATTAAATGAGCATTTCATTGCTTTAAAAAATCAACTAGTTATATTGATTTTTTAAGTGATAAAGATTTTATTCACGGTGTTGAAAAACAGGATATTCCATGACAACACTGAAAGGATCTATCGTACAGTCACTATATATTATAGAATTTGTTGTTCGAAGAATATGAATGAGTAGATCAACATTCAATATCACACGTTACGTTTTGTACTTAATGAGCATCAATACGACCACCTACATCGAGAATTATATTTTTTACTGTGGTCTTAAAAAGATAACCAATCAATCACTTCATTTCTCCGAGAAAAAATATTTTTTTCAATTCTCTTAACGATAAGTTATATTTTGTGCAAGAAAATCATAAAGCATTGAAAATTCCTGTTAGATTCGTCTTCTCGGTGATGTTGGTTATTTCTTAAACATTTCAAAACTAGTAAAAACAACAAAATTACCGAACGGAAGGAATAGAAACCAGAACTACACACGAGTAAAATTATGAACAAACTTACTCTTCGTACAATCCATTCCTTGTAATAATATTAGACTAGTTCTCAATAACAAAGGTAATAAACTAAATAACTAGTATACAAAACGAAGCATGGTAAAAATAGAATCTCAATATTCTTATCTAAAAGTAATAAATACATTGAATACAATGGAATCTCTTTTTGTTATATCGAACAGATAAAGAAAATTCGAAATATTATTCCACAAAATAAATTTATTTTAAATCATTTGTTGTTTAAAACTATTTATTTTGCTCGAATTCTTCAATGATTACAATATTTCTTATTACTAATCACTTTCAGGTTTATTTGTACATGTAACCATCAAATGCAATTTTGAATATGAAATTATTAATAGAACATTTGCCATATTCTAATTCTGCAAAGAAATCGTCTGATTAGTACATCTACCATTGAAAAGTAGTAAAAATAGTGTATAATATGTATTTTAAAATATTTAATTACCTGTTTACAATTGTATTTTTTAGGAAGTGTTGCTGCAACAATGTACTTCTAATAAGCAAATCATCACAATTTGTAACATTTACGGAAGTATAGATGGAAGAAAATACAAAAAGGCTGTCTTTAAACAATAATCTCATTCAAATTATTACAGTTAACCGTTTTTACAAACATAACACAGTGTTACAGGTATTTTTATGCGTCTTCGTAAGACAATGCTATTTATTGTGATTATTGTTGCAGTTACTGTAGTCCAAGGTTACGTATTACTGCTCAACTATAAAACATAGATAAATAAAATAAAGATCATGAAAATTATTCAAACAAAATATTTTATATTTAGAATGAAGCGGTTAACTTTTTCAATTCTTAATCTTTAGTGAGAATTTGATACTAGCATATTTAAAACGTTGAGCATTTATTTACGTCTTCTTTTAACACCAATGGTTACAATACTTCACATTGTAATAACATCTTTTTATGAACGTTTTAATCAATACACGTTTGCAATCTTATACCAGCCGTTTTATGCATCACAGCTGATTTAATTACATACTCTCTTATTTTATGTGACCGCAATATTTAATTTTAACACCCCTGTTGATTTTTAGTACCCCATGCCATCAATGAATAAGTCCCTAAACATTTTCTACATCATCATCTTCCTGACATACTCATGTGTATTTTCTTTCCAAAACTTTTTATTCAATATTGTTAATCAATGTAAATACGTCGATTTTCGTTACAATTGCTCGCTACAAGTATTTAGCGTTCTTAATTTCATTGGCAGTTTTTTTGGTGTTACATCGCAGACAAACGAGAGAATCAAAATAACGTCTTAGCATTTAACATTTCAATGTACATTGTACTCATCATATTTGTATTGATAGTCAGTAGAATAACCAACAGCGTATATCAAATTGTTTCAATAACAATCATTACAATATTCAGAGAATTCACGCTTGGTGGGATACTTCCAGTGTTCTTTGCGCTTGTTCTGAATTATATGAAACGAAAAAGAATACAAGAAAGCAAACTCGTGATGATAAATATATTTTCTATTTTGGGCAATGCCTGTGTAATGTTCATTATGCCTGTCATATCCTGCACCGGTATTATAAAAAATGATAGATTGTTGTCTCTCACAGTATGCATTGTGGCTGGCACGCTTGCAATTATTTTGTTACTTTTAAAAACACCAAAATTTAAAAGAGACGCAAAAGAAAATTTGACCCGCGAAGGCCGAATAATGCACGTTATATTAAAACCAAGTGTTGTATTATGCATCCGTTGTCGCGATAGGAGTATACAAATGCATCATCTCCAACTTTGTAACCACGTTCTTGCAAATTAACGGGTTACAGATGAATACGATACGTATGCTGTGGGGAACACGGTGCATCGCTGAATTGTTTACATACATCATTATACCATACTTTACCTTTGTGCCCAACAGTATTTTATTTGTAATTTCAATATTTGTGTCAGCACTGAGCATTGCATTTTACATCTTCCCTGTGTTGAATACGGCCATGCTGGTAATAAGTGAAGTGTTAAAAGGTGCAGGTACGGCATCGTTTGTGTATACATCTATACTTATTTTCAAATCGTACGCTACTAACGATATACAAACACAGGTACAAGGCATCCGTAACAGTGCATACAATGGTTTCTCGTGCATATTTTTCGGTATATTAGCGGCAGTTCTAATTGATCGTGACTTGAAAGATCCCAGAACTGTAAGTGGAGATGAGAGCGACGAAATGCGAAACAGAATGCTAAATTTGTTTGAAAGCAGCTATTTTATAATATTTTTTAGCCTCTTGACTGCGATAGTACCCGCGATCCTTGCACGATTTTTGAAAAAGAGGAACATAATTATAAAGGTTATTTTAGAATACTTGTAGTGTAAAAACCGCGTATACGTGATAATAATCGACATTTTGTGAAGAACATTATATGCAATTAGACGCCAAGTTTATGTGTAAATCAACTGTGATATATTCTAAACATTGGTTCAATGCCTATTGCCTAATCACATCAAAAAGTTATTCAGAACGTGCACATCATCTAATTACTGTTTAGTGTTGTTAACCATAACAATTAATAAAAGTATCATATACATATTTTCTCCTCAATAGGTGTAGGGATTTGTATTATCATTATTCGCATACTTACTTTTATGAGCCAGTAGTACTTACTGTCACTTAATTTTTCTTTTTTGAAGAAGCATATTTAATTAATAATTCAACATTTACCCAACACCTACTGTCATGTAATATCTAAGTATATAAAAAGACAACTTGCAAGCTGATTGGTCAGATCGCGAAAAATTCAAAAAATATTATTTGATCTTTTTGTTACTATTAATAAGTTACATGTTGATATGAAGATCCCATCTTCTGAAATTCACTCAGTGGTCGTGTACCAACAATATAATTTAGATAAATTATTGACGCCAGCTGAAAATTAATTTTCTAACCCCTGTCGAAAAATATTGATCAACAAGAAATGAATAAGATGGATGAAATTTAGAATACTTGGAGAAATTTAAGCCAAACTCACACCAATTCAAACCTTCCGTTTTATAAACGGAATAGCGTAGCTAGTCTAAGTATAATATTAGTGGTATATTCTATGTAAGTTAGTAATGTGTTCTGATTGGAGAAATATACTGTAAGTTACACTCTTTTTAGATTACTTGTGATATTTTGACGTGTAACATCCATCGTAATGATACTGCTTCCCTTCAAAAAAAAAGTATTAAGGAATTAACAGAGGGCATCTCCTGCACTTACAGCTACTACAAATTACTAATGCTATTGACAAATAGAAGATTTGGACACTACATAATGATAACCGATACGCCTTCAATGACCATCAGAGCTATATTGAACCTGTGGCAAATATCTTTCGGCTCCTTGTTCGCACAATCGGGTTGTAACTCCCTACCACAACACGGGGATATTCCCTTTTATAGTGATAAATCCATCGTAGTTCACTATTTATAAGATGGGTTAGACCGTCGAGCCTCTGCAACATCTAATTTAATTAACTTATTGCCTTATAACTATAATAAATTGTAACGGTAAATGAGATTTTATTAAAGTAGAACTCGTTTTTTTTCGATAGATCTTTAACTATTTACAACAGCAAACATATTCATTCTTAGTTATTTTATTTATTGCCTATAGAATGAGAAACATCGTGAAAGCATCTGATGGTTTTTATAGTCATTGATGACAAGTAAAAATTAATGAATGTTATTTTACTAGGATTAGAACGAATAATAATAATTTGTTCCTCAATATATGCTTACAAAAGATCTTGCAACATGATTAAGAAGACTTTTCAACTCAACAAAGATGTAATTCTGTACATTTTAGGTTTAATATTTTATCAGTGCCACAACCATTGCTTTTCTTAATTCATTGTTTTAACTTCCATACTCCCTTTTCAAAAATGCAAAAGTCCTTGATAACTGATGCTTGCTTTAAAATGATTTTCATCCTCATAAGTTAATTCTTTCTTTCTCAATTTATTTCTTTGTTTGAGAATATCAAGCACTTGTATCCGAATTGGTTGGTGCTCACCGAGTAAAGGCGTGTATTTTTGATTACACAGTTTTATATAATTTTTTTGATTCAGCACTTCTCTGATTTGCTGGTACGAAAGCAACGTATTTTTCATAAAATCATCAAAAGATACTATTTTATATTTTTGCATCATTATATCAATCATTTCACGAATATGGTCGTTTTGGACAGGCAATTCCTGTTCCTCTTCTACTTTTTCATCGTATCCTTTCAATTTATAGGTGTAGTTGTTTTTAACATGCAATTCTTCGTATAAAAAGAAATTATCACCGAGTAACTGCTCCATCTCTGCCACGTAAATCGTGTCATACATTTCTAAATACGTAGATCACTGTGCAAAACAAGATGTCTACTAATAGGTTGTTCATCTTTGAGGAAAATATCACCAGCAATTTTATAATTAACGAATTTTTTGATCTTGCCTTCTTTTACGAGCTCACCAATACGAACATTTTTCGTAAAATTGGGTAAAATGAAGTAGTCACACATTTGTGGATAAAACACATAAATGCAGGATGCTTGAGTGCTGTGTCCGCATTTGGTCGCAATCCCCTGCCACTCAACAGTTGCCTTAGCAGATCTCTCGTTAAATGTGATATATCCAGGATATCAATATCGATAATAATCTCTTTCTCCATTGTAGCACCTCGCAGTAATTTATACATAAGCAGATCAACACCATACACGTCTATCAGTTCGTCATATCTACCGCCCATTTCTGGCGACATGTATTTTCTTGTTCCGCAGTACGTGTAATGTTCATCTCTACTTGTTGCCAATCCAAAATCACATATTTTTATATGAGTCTTTGTTAGCAATACGTTTTCAAGTTTAACATCCCTATGCATCACATTGGATCGGTGCATGTACTCCAAGGCCTGCAATATCATCCTAACAATTTTTAAGACAGTGTTTTCGGTTAAATGTTCGTTAAAGAGGAGAAATGAAGAGTCGTGAAGATCAAAGAGGAGAAGAGTATCGTTATCACGGCGTATTACCTCACGCAGTTTTATTATGTATGGGTGGGAAAGAGACTGTAAGATGGTGACTTCGTTATCAGCTAATGCCTGGTTCTCTTTAAGTATACGTTTTATCGCAATGGGTTTGCCGTTGTGTCGAGCTTCATATACTGTGCTTGTACCGCCTTTTCCTATTACCTTCACTATTTGGGAAAGCATCGTAGGGGGGAAATTCCTGTCTTAAAGACACTAATACGTTCGTGGACTAAGGATTAGTCAGACTACGTTTGGCGCTTAGAACAGGGAGAGAAGGCATTAATATGAGTAAGTGAGCATGTGATCTGTTAAGTATAACTTTAAGGAAAAAAGGAAAATGAATTAATTATTCTACATTTTGTTGGTTATAAAGTAAATGCATGCTAATTCTACAAACATAAAGAATTCTATTTTGTTAATTATATGGCAATTATTCAATGATCAAAAGGACAATTAGGCATATAGTCGGTATTAATTTATTAAAAATTAACGGAGATGACCCCAACGACCATTTGTCAAAAATTGGTTGGAAATATGCAATTATGTGATAAACGTTTTGCTCGTGCCTAATTGATATGGTTTTCTTGTGTAAAGTGAATTTGTTTTGCTCCATTTGTTTCTCAAGAGGAACGGTTTTTAATTGCCTAGTGAGATTGGAAAATTGCTTTTTCTCTATTTTCTTGCCAAAATGCCGTGGCTCTTCCTTATAAAGTAGAAAAGGACCAGTTATTTTAGAGGAAGACCATAATTTACCATCGGTCCAGCGTAGTATACCACGACAGTCACGAATGAAAACGAAAATTGACCCGCTTTTTATTGAGGATCGTTCACACATTGACAGTCGCCTTGGTAGCGGAGAAATTAGACCCAATCTGACAGAATGTACAATGAGATATGCTTCTTCATAAGTATGTAAATATCCGCGTAAGGAATTTATTCGTTTGAAACAGTTTTTCCATTTTATTCGAAATGATTGTTTGACATAACGTCATATTGCAATTTGAATTTTATGAATACCATTGATGTCACACTCTATGTTGATCATGAAACCTAAGAGATAATCCGATTCGGTATATCATTATAAACAATGGTGGTAAATATGGATAGAAATATATGAAATTAACACTTTATTTGATATGAAATTAAAAGTATAAGCATTAAGAATACATCTACGTATGGTTCTATAATTATAGGAATGATCAGAATATCCAAGTTGTATGATGAATCATGAGTGTGGAATCCATTATACAAAGTTCAGTATATAACTTTCACTATTTCCAATCCAGCGACTTTTCACATGAAAGTCAATCTGTCTAACATGTTCATATACTCGTTCATAGATCAACTTTTTTTATTATCAGGAAAATTTCTAAGGTTCTGATGGATATTGGCTAAGAGTTTATATCATATAATATATCGATATCTAAGTTTAATAATCAAGAGTTAATAATTTTTAAAACATGTAGTAACGTGTTGGAAACAATAACGTGGTATTCGCTGATTAAAACTAGCAAAGTTACTGTGGACACTATGGTATAAGCACGTCATACTAAAAAATCAAGATGGAAGGTTACAATATTGAATCTATAGTTTTCACATGTCGATTTTAATATGAAAATAATAATTGCGGGATAAATTTATCTTTCAATAACTTTAGTTTAATTTTATGTTATCTGTTATCATGTACCGTATAATCTATAATGTGATAATACCGAATTATGTGAAATTCAAAGAAAATTAATGACTAAGATTCGAAGCAATAACACATCAAAACAAAAATAAGTAGAACTAGCGAATCATATGAATCATCCAAATTCACTTTTGCTGATATTGTGATCGCAGAACTGATAACAAAATTTGTTATAAACCTTTTTTAACTAAAAGTATGTTTACCTATCACCGCTCATATTTCATTCACTTTAACACACTCTTTTAGTCCGCTGAGACTGACCATGGCCATCGGCCTTTGCTTCATGGAGTTTGTTATAAATCTGGATATATGGCCAGGGTTTAATTATAAACAAGTTAATTTTAAGAATATACATAGAAAGCGTTCCACACCAAAATATTTAAAAAAATCTGTTAAAAATGCAGTAAATGGTTGCGATTATAAATAATTGCAATATTTCAAATATATTTCATCGTTTTAAGAACATAAAACGTCATAAATTTCGAATTGAAGCGCTATACCTCAAAGTATGGGATTACCAAATATTGTATCTACGTGATAAAACAATGAACGTATTTCTTGTTTCATTTTAAAAAATAGTATTGAAACTATCATAGTAAATTTATAACTTATTACAATAAAATTCCTGATTAAATAGCGATTCATAGTGTGAAGTTTTATCATTAATTGTTTTTTATTTATTTATTTATTTAAAACTTTATTGCACACTTTTAAGAAATAACAATACAACTTATGTAATATAAAAAGAACCAGATAATTAAGAAACAGGGTGCGCAAAGGCGGTCTTATCACTAAGAGCGATCTCTTCCAGACAACCTTTGGTGGGAGGAACAGAACATAGGAAGGGGAGGTGCAAATAACTTTAAAAGAGAAAACTTGACTCAGTTTTACTCTACTTAAACAAAACATTAAATATAATTTCACATATAGCGCAATATATAATTCATAAAATACTATACAACCATATTATACATATATATAATTACACAACTATATACATACATATATATAAATATAAGATTAAATATATATAAATATGTATAAATATATATAAACATACACCATACAATAAATTATGCGAACTTAAACGAGTTACACTTTATACATCAGCGGATAAATAGTGGTTTTTTAAGCGATGTTTGAAAATTTGTAATGAATCAGATTGACGGATGTGTACTGGGAGGGAGTTCCACAGTGTTATGAATTTAACTGTGTAGGAGTTCGTGTATGACTGTGTGTGGCTAAAAGGTGTTACAAGCATATCTTCATATTGGGAACGGAGATTTGACTTGTTCTCAGACATATAATGGAAGCGTTCTTTAAGATAGGCTGGATACTGCGGATTATAAAGTACACTATATAAGAGCGATAAGCCATAAAAGTTTTTACGGAGTCTGACAGGTAGCCACTCAAGTTGTTTGCGGTAATTTGAAATATGGTCAAACTTGCGGAGGCCGAAAATAAATCGTATACACAAATTTTGTAAACGCTCCAGCTTATTTAATAGTTCCTCAGTTAAATCCGGATAGCATGGTCCTGCATAGTACAAAATCGGTAACAGTAGTGACTGAGCTAGCAGGATTTTAGTTTTAGTGGGTA
>JACTOM010000102.1:0-30163 GCA_015832385.1 Elymnias hypermnestra | reverse complement strand
AAAATAATTGCTTAACTAGTAAAGTTCACTACATAATGAACAGCCCCAATGTTAAGATAGATTATTTGATTCTAATAATCTGTTTAGAAGCCAAAACAAGTCTCAACATTTCACACTTAGCACAGAACTGATTAACAAAAGTTCCTTACATCAATAGAAATGATATATAAAGAATATAAACTAACTAATAACTAAAAGCTATGCATACTGCACATGCATTTTTATTGAGGAATTAGATATAAATTTAATATTCTTTGTGGCCTATAACCAGAAATGCTAAAGAATGGAATAAAATGCAGAAAGAAACTAATTATTATTATAAAATAATAAATATTATAAGTAATAGCTACTAATAATTTTTGTAAGTAATACTACACATGCAGTCTTGTTCAGAAAACAATGCAATATAAAAATACTCAAATATGAACTAAAAAAAAAAAAAAAAATAAATAGCCATACTTACAGTACATTTAAGTACAAAAATTGAAATAAGAATTACATTAAGTAGCTTTCTAACTGAAGATTAATTACTTATCACATCCAGCCATCAAGCATCACTATTTGAATTATAGATTTATTACTGTAACATCAGTGCCCCCAAGACAATTTAAATTAATTATTTTTGAAACATAGTAGCCAGTTTAGTATGTATGCTAAAAGGTACATTAAATTTAGCGATGAATTGCTCCTTAGTTTACATTTAATTGAACATTAAACTTTTATGAAAAACAATTGACTTCAAACACAAAAGAATGAAATAAAACTAAACTATATGGCTAGTCAATTTAGCTAATAAGGGACAAGAATTTCTTTTTAAGATTACAACCTACTGATATTTATTTTTTAAGAGCCTTCCTTGTTCGAATAGCCGAGGTAGGTTTGGGCCTAGTACTTGTTTCTGTTATGTTGCGAGCCTGGGCCATCAATGCTCGCTCTGCAGAAGGTGGTATGGGTGGAGCAGTGTATTTAATGAAAATGGATTGAACTTCTCCCTTTGTTACAGCACGGTGTTGCTTACCATCTGGAGCCTTGATAATGATGACACCATCCTTGGTCCAGCAGCATGAAACACCAAATTTCTCTCTTGCAAGCATGAACCCATCATGCCTCACTTTTGTGAGAAATTCAGAAATAGTGATTCCAGAATTTTTAAGGCGTGTTTTAGAAAACCATACACTGTTTTTCATAGATAAGTCCCGAAATTTTAGCAGTACTGGACGAGGTTTATCACCTTTTGACAGTCCAAACCTATGGCACCGGGCAAGATCATCTTCGTTAAAATCTGATAGCTCAAAATGCTCTGAAAATATTTTGCTGACTACACTCATTAATTTTTCGGTTTTGTTTTCTGGCACTCCATGTAGTAGCAACATCTTCCTTCTACTACGCATCTCTATTTGATCACATTGTTTAGATAAGAGCTCAACTTGACACTGTAAAGTACCTAATGACGACAGCACCCACTCGCGGAAAGAGCCGAACTGAGCAGCAATGTTTGATGGGCTAGTAACTGTTGTGGATCCCTGAAGGTTTCTTTGAAACTCTGCCATTTGTGCCTTGAAATCATCAGCCATTGTTTGAAGAGATTGTTTTATTGATTCCATGATGTCAATGAAATGGTCAATGGATTATTTATGTTTTCTTGAATTTCCTAGCAAGTTTTGGATTCAACTTAAGGATCTTATGCTGGTAGGTTGTAAAACACTTAAAACATTGATAACTTTGTCATAAAAACTGTTAATTTTAATTTAAAATTATAAGAGCGATGACAAGCTTGTGTTGCGTTTTTGACCGCCTACCCGCAAAAAAAAAAAAAAAAATTAATATAAAAAAAAAAAATTGTTATATTTTTTTGTTGTCGTTTCTCGAATGTTTTATTAGTGTATTTTCTTCGTTTGTTTTATTTGTTCGTATTCTCACAGAAGTATATTTATAGCTACTAATTGCTCGGTAGTAGCCCATTTGTTTCTTTATACAGATTATGATTTCACTCATGACCATGCCGTGTTGGCGACTTAAACATGCAGAAAAATATAATTTAATATGATTATAAATTATTTCGGATAAGTGTTATAAGATATCGTGTATGAAACAAAGTATAGAATAATTATTGGTTTGTTATGAGAAAAAATTTCGAATTCAAGTTGATAAAAAACATTATATAAGATCCAGCAAAAATATTGACGCTGAATATTATTATTTTGATTTCCAAATTATATAAAAACACTTTTGTATTAAATCTGATGGGCCGATACATGTTGCAACATAAAGGCTATTTATTTAAGTGATTAAATAGAGGAGGTTGGCTCCGGGCCAACAAAATCAATTTCCTAACGAATCTCTTGATAAAGTTTTATAGCCCATGCCCATCTTTTTTGTTGTTAGAAATGTCGTTTAATTAATGCCTCACCCTACTCACACACATAAACGATCTCTCCTGGCACGCTGAGCGCCGACCATGGTTTCAACGAACTTTGGTTCTAGGAAATCTGTGCCAATCATTTAAATAATGATCTATCGCATGTATTAAACACAGATCAACGAATCCTTAACAAGAGATAGGCGATTTAAAGCTTACGGTTGAAAAAATTAAAAATCATGGATCACTTACCTCGAGTACGATAACTAATGGAATATTGCACGTAAAATATTTCCTTTTTTCTTTATTATCGGTTTTGTCTCAAAGTAAAGTTTTTTATGAACCATTATCAGTTCTAAATGGAGCTACGACAACATAAGAATCTAATGATAGATGTCTAGATGTGAATGTTACAATCAATTCAGTTTAACTAACAAAATTTATATGGTAAGGCCGCTCATTTATCTGTAATGTCATTTTGAAATTCATAATAAGTCAATAAAAAATACGACATGTTCGATAGAATCAAACCCTTTTTAGTGTTGTTTTGATATGAGCATTAATGTCTGTAGGCCTTCAAAACTATTTGAGGGTAGTATTTCTATAACAAGAAACCAAAAAGCTGATGCTATTGTTTTTATAATGAACATAATTTTTTACTAGTTGAATGCTACTTATTAATTAACAAATCTACTTTTTTCACTGGAATATTTAATAATAGATACGATAGCATTTAATAAATTTGATTTATAAAATAGAAGGTTGATCATTTTTGAAACATTTTCTAAATAATTTTAAAAACAATCGGTGTATAGCATGTATAATGATGAGATACTTAAACTTTGATCTTTAGAATATAAATTTACAAGTTATTGAGAGTAATTTATACCGAGATTTACTTAATTATGAACATAAAAAATATTATAACTAAATTTATGATATTAAAGTATATAATGTTAGTAAATAAAACATGATAATTTAGAACTTGTGAAGAAATTGAGTAGATGATTTTCTCAACTCGAATGATATATTTGCAGGAAAATGTGGTATTATAAAAACATGAAAACAGCTTTGAAAATAGTATTACTTTGTTGTTAGTTGCCTCTCACGGCTATATTTTAATATTGCTGTTACAGCATTATAAGATATTATATAAATGAGAAATTCTTTTATAATACTGTCGTAACCCACTGGGTGTGAGTACTCTTGTAAGAATTTGCGGATGATCGATTTAGGAGTTTTGCTTTTTTTTAATGAGATATTCTTACCTTGATCTTCAACTTGTTCATCTGTTTCATTTTTTACGTGTAACGTGCTTGCAACATCCTTTTGGACGATATTGAGTATGTACACATCTTCATCATACCATTTGATTCGTGAAAGCACGAAAGGATCCTCAACCAATCCATTGACACTATCTGATATGTTTGCGGCATAAAGCGACTCAAATATCCTATAACTTACATTTGCACCGGTACCATCCTCGTGGAACAACATAATGATACGAACCAGTGGATCAAAAAGTTCGATTATCGAGATTTCCATGATATAAGTCTTAATACAGAATAAAAAGCCTTAGATTTACCATAAATGGATCATGCTTTTTAGCCCAATTGCACTATTTATTATTGTTTTCTATGAAATACAAACAAAATTATAAGATAAACAGCATAAAAGTGAAGCGATTAAAATATGTATAAAACCGTAGCATGTGAAAAATGAAAATTTTTACCAAATAGTATGTAGGCATTTTAGTTATCTCTTTCGCTTATTTTTTTGAAATTTCCGACAGAATTAAAAAAATTTACGTTTTTTTAACATTACACAAAAACTTTTTAAAACCCAATAGGTACATGTGGCATATTAAAAATGTTTTTGTGATTATACGTGTACGTATTCCTTTTTGTTTAGGATTTTTTTATGACAAATAATTTTTGAGCAAAAAAGGAAAGTACTATTTGTGACACAGGCTGTGCATCAAAGATGCTCTTTATCGTTAGCAACATCAAAGTAAAAAAATAATTATTATTTTTAAAGATAGACTAAACGAATTAATGGCAAATTCATTATATTATTATAAGTTATAACTGGTCGGCAATATATAAGCTACAATATTTTTTATTTAATTTCTTATTATATCTTTAATGCTCGGGTTCCTTCTAAATTGAATTCAACACGTATGATACAAAGTTAGCAAGCAATTTTCGATCTGCAGACGCTGATACCGAAAGCGTAGCTATGTTAGTTATGTATTTAACATGCCTTCAAGGTCTTTTGCCCTGTGATTATAAAAATTTAAAGGATAGAGGTAAAATTAAATCTCGTAAAAAGTGAATAACATGGTTTTTTATAATATTATTGGCACCATTGTTATTTGTAAAGTGTAAAAAGAATTGGATAATTCTAGTATTAAAAACACATTTGTTTTCCTGAAGAAGTTTTATTTTATTTGATTAATGATTAGAGTTTTAACTTTGCACTATCTAATAATATTGAGAAATTGAGTTGTAACTGGAAATTTATCTTTTATACCTGAACAATCTTATCACAGGAGATATAAATTTGCTTATCACAAATTTTATTTTTATATTCAACATAAGTTATACTATTTCCGTTTATAGAACAGGATTAATAAGGATTTATTATTTATGTAACAAATTTTTTGGACAAGGTCGCTCATTTATTCAACCATGTTCTTATAGTTAATGCCTTTTCACATAACTCAAAAATTCAATTCATAAATAACTGTATTTTTTTATTCGTATGACCGTCAAAGTCACCGAAAAGTCATTTGTTAAAAAGTGAGTTGAATAAAATTTATTACTTTCAGTTTCCTGGAATACTGCAACAACTGTTTGTTTCATTAAAGGGAGTAATGTTTTATTTTTATTGAACTTGTCGGTTCATTTTTTCACTTTCTTGCTCATTAAAAGAATATTTCTCGCGCATCCAATTAAAAACTTACTTTTGTAAATGAAATATTCAACAATAGTGCAGAACGAATATTTCTAAAAATAGACAATTTTCGCGGTTTAACAAGAAACATCTATTTAAAATAGTTAAAGGATTGCTATTTTGAGATTTATACGACTATATTTTGTAAGAATTGATGCAAAAAATTATAGCCAACTGTATATTTCAAAACCTAACAAGGAAAAAAAAGTCAGCACATATATTTGACTTGGTTTTGCCTTATGACAACTAAAATTTATGTGTTCTTGTAAAATCCCCAGTTATTTCATATTATGGCTTTAGCCTAGTGTCGTTTTTAATTATCAATAATTCTATATAAAAAATCAATATCGATAATAGTTTACCATACCGAAAGTATCTTCGTTATAATCATCATCGTACTGATTGGTCCTTCGTTCATTATCCGTTAAATTTTATTAATAATAGAAAATTCATTTTTAATTCTTATGTTACTGATCCAATTCAAAAGCTACTAAACGAAAAATAACGTATTTGATACAAGGTATTAATATATTACAGATCACCAAAAAAGCGGACTCCAGCTCTGGTAAAAAGAACGCAACATAGCACTTCATGAATTAACTGACCACGTTCAAATCATAACTTTTTGGCTGGTATGGTTAAAAAATGAATGAAAAAAACCGAAGGAGGGAGAGAGTATGATATCAAAACCGGTAAAATCTAAACAAAACAAGCTTTGCGAAACAATATACACTAATTTCAATATATGGTTATAACCAGTAATGACACTAACACCCGCGCATTATTTTGTGCGAATGTATTGTAAATAACATAGCCTATCTTTCTTATGGTTAACCAGACGTAACAAAAATTAATTTGTAACTGCGAGTACCGAACAATGGTGTAATGGTTAAGCCGATCATGAGTACCGTCATCAGATGTATATTAGAATCAGAGTGTGGAAAAAAAATATAATTTGACGATTCAAAAGTGCTGTAATATGCCTACTTGAATAAAGATATTTTTGATTGATTGATTTGATTGATTGATAAATAACACAAAAATACTGAGTCTTAAATACATAAAAACAATTTCAAGGATAAATACGGTTCTAGTATATGCTCGTGAAAGCATCACGAGATGTTTTACGGTTTCAATCATGAATTAAAATGTATTGACGATGAATAGTTTGTAATATCCCAAAAAAAACTTTTTGTAACAAAGATATATTCGAGAAATAGTTTTGTTCAACGAATTTATCTGTGTTATGCCAATTAAATATAATTGTTCATGTTTATACCAACATGCAAATTTAGAAAAGGTTTTATTGCAAGTAAACGCTCTTTCTCATAGGAAAGTATACATTGTTACACTATTTTATTTTTTATCAATTGGACAAACACATAGTTGTTAAAGTTGTGACCGATTTTTTAAAAGTAAAAGTCAGTTTAATTATAACCTCACAACATATCATCCAATCAAACATACTCTTCTGGTCCGCTGGGACCGACCTTTGGTTCATTAAGTAACTACTTTTAAAAAAAAATCTCCATTTGTACACTCATTTTTAAAAAGATATGATAGCGCGGCTAGCAATAGAAAGAAAAAGATGAGTGTAAATTTAGAGAAAGATTCCTACTGGGATTAAAACACGTATTAATCCGCTAAATTATTAGGTTGTGTACTAAGAAGAATATCAGCTACGTATCATGTAATATGATAGTGTTTAAATGAGTATTTAATATAATAACCTTTCTTTCTTCACAGTATTACGTACATTCCTAGTGAATGTAACGATAGTAACGAATTTTATCGGATTATCACTCCTGATCATTTTTGTTTTATGTCAACATTAAATAACGCAAAGATAAAACATCCGACTTGAAAAACGCTTTCTGCAAGAAAGTGAGTAAAAACACATACAATAACAGACCATAACATTGATAAATTTACTTATTGTCCTGTCCTGTCCTGTACTTACATCCTCGTCTTATATAATATTGTTCTTTCTGGAATAATTCTAACAGTTTTATCACGTACCATTTATCCTTTTGCATCCTAAGAATATATTTGTTCAATAAAAATGGGGATTAATAATTAACGTAGCCCTTCCTATAACATAATCTTTTTATATAACACATTTTCCTCCTAAACATAGATTGTGTTATAAGATAGCCTCATTTTATAACCTAGTCTCTTCCTTTATATAATCTCTTTCTATAACTCCACATTTTCATCCTATAACATAATCTCCAACTGTAATACATTATCTTCATATAAATGTTGCCATTTATTATCTTTTGTTCTCTATTAAACCAAGGACATCTTAACGTCAAAATTCTTTTACTCTCACTTTAAAAGTTTTGGACTATTCCCAGAACATAAAACAATTATATCACAAATTAAACGAGTACCCCTTGTTATAATTACCATGTTGCCACCAAAACTAAGGATGTCTCAGTATGGCTGGCAAAACTGCCTCCATTCCTTTCGAAGAAGTTATTATCGCTCAAAAACGATGCAGAAATAGGATACTTAAACATAAGCACAGCAACGAGCGATGCACCTGCACAGGTATCGATTGGTATTACACTTCCAGACGTACCTTTAAATTTTAGCATCAGAATCAACGAGATAAGCCAGCCTATGTACGTATTAAAAGGTAACGACAGGGTTGAAGGTAAAGTTATTAAAGAAGTGTTTGTTAATCCCGTGTTTGATAACGCGTACTTAGAGTTTAAGAAAATGGAGGAGCTTACGGCTGCTGCACAGCCGTCAACACAGATTATTGATTACATGAAGGAAGGACGTAAGACTGATCGGTTTGGTAGCGTGTCAGAGCTGGAGAGTTTAGCACGCAGACGAAAAAAACAATTACAGTCGCAAAAACGTGAAAGATTGGAGAGGAATGAGGTTATGGATATGTTATTTAAAGCGTTTGAGAAATTTGATAGCTGGACTGCAAAGGATCTTGCAGATTTTTCTGGTCAGCCGGTTGCCTACATACAGGAAATATTGAGTGAGGTAGCAGTGCTCAATAAGAAAGACCACAGGAACAGCTACTCGTTGAAACCAGAGTATAAGGAGGCCTCTGACGAGGAACTATAGTGGAGCTGTAAATAAAATTGAGGTGCTTGGAATGATGTGATGAGTAGATGTACGTTTGCTGATAGTAAAAAATGGTTTGGAAATGGTTTTGTAGTTAAATTACGCCGTGTTTATCGCTGTAATGGTGATTGTTTGACGTATTATATGCGTTTATCACCCGTTTTGTAAAGTTGATCGTTATATCAGATTACGAGGGCTGACTTGATTGTACTACCGTTCAAATGTCACCTTTGCAGTTCATAACACTTTTATAATTTTTTTTTCCTCAGGAAACATATTCAACTAATTATTTATTATTCATCCACCACCTGTTTAACATGTTCTTCCTGGTGTTTTAGCACCTACCATGGCCTGTTCGACCTTTGGTTCATGAAGTTGCTGATAGTTCTGATCGATATTTGTAAAGATAAATATCATATTCTTTAGATTTTATTGATATTTATGAGAATAAATGCTACATTTGTTCTGTGTTGATGGCTTTGAACTCATTTTCTCATTAAAAACAGAAAATGAAATAATATACCATGCTTAGCGCGTATTATCAGCCTACATATATCAGTTTCCGAATTAATACACTTTCTCACCAAATTCAAATTATATTTGCTCTATTGCAAGGCAAAATATCAAATAACAGCTAATTAAATAGAACACAACCTCTTTACCGCTTTTATGCATATTTAATCAGGGAAGATGGTATATGGCCTTGGAATGATAAAGAATAATCATTACAGCATTATTTTTAAACAGTATTGAAAGATTTTTTACTATTTTTAGAGAATAATTGCGCATAGTTGCTTTTTATTGCGTTGTGAAGAGCGTAATGATTTAACTTATCATTTTATGGATAATGAAATGAGCATCAAGAAGGAGAAAACAAGCAAGATAGAAAAGAAAATAAAAGCTTTGAAAATATTCAAATAAATGGTAGCGATCAAAAAAGATTTTAATAATATTTTGAGTATGAATGAACATGCGTATATATGGAAAAGATTTTGTCAGATACATAAATTGATTGTTTTTTCATAAAACAAGTTATGTAAAATATCCACTATGCATACACTATCCTCATTTTCGTTGAATTGACCTATCCTTATTCGTTTGTTATAAATACAAAATATTTTTGGTCCAGAAACGTACTTTTACTTGTGGTTTAACCCTGCATAGAGATTGTTTGGGTAGATATGTTTATATTCCACTGAACATCTCTCGAAGAGTTACAGAACATGTATTACGATAACAAAAAAAAATAACATGTAAGATAATTGATCAATTCAAGTGAAAAATATTTTTGTATATTTCGGCAAGAAATAAAAATTTATATGTTGTTGTACGGCTCTCATCTTTTTAAACTCACTTAGCAATCTTTTATGATTGGTTGAAACAAAACTATGACGTTGACCATTAATTAATTCTTAAAGTCTTATTGAGAAACGCAAACAACATAAAAATGAGTGGCTTGAAATGAAATTAATAAAAAATCATACAGAAGACATTCTAATTTAAACCACCATCTTATAAACACAATAGCACAACTAGTACGTTATAAAAGAACCTTTTTTATTTTGATGGGAAAAATAAGAAGTATGTAATTTTTACAAATAAAACATCCTTAGGATAAAAAACTTTCTAAATCGTATTGGCGATAAACGAGTTAATTACGGATAATATATTTCATTATCACTACCTTTTACGCTTTAACTCCGCTCATTTTGTGCTGGAGTATCTAAACGTGCGCAGATCCCTTGATAGATAACGATAAGACGATTTATCAAATCGTTTTCATCACCATTCAATTTTTCTACTCCATCAAGTATTTTGCTCATATCTATCAAGTGTTCCACTGATACAGAATTATTGAGATACGTGCACATATTTTCAATACTTCTTTCAAACATATCTTTTACAGCCCATATTCGATTTTCAATAATTTCCCTTACAACAATATCATCCTCCAAGCATTTTAGAGTTTCGATGGTATCCCAGCCATAAGCATGGTTTAATCCTGAAAATCTTAACGTATCAAACAATTCATAAGACATGAGAAACACTATTTCATCAGTTTTTTTTGTTATATGTAGTGTATTTTCAGTTTTTTTCCAAATAACCATACAACAATATTCTATTTCTGCGACATATACATGTTTCGAAATAATGTTGGAATTTGTATTGAATATCTCATAAAGTAGAGCAAAAACTACCCCACGAATAAGAAAACGGTACTGTAACATTGTTTTGCAGTAGTCATGCTCTTCATTCCGAAGATTTGTTTCCCCGTGTCTTAAACGGATGCATTCGATGAAAAGAAGTTCAGTTCGGTCGATCAGATATATTAGAAATATTTTTGTGGAAAGTCTTATCGTATGTGGTGAACTAAAGAATTTTGTGAAGGCTTGGTTTAGATTCGAAAACTCTGGAAATAGCAAAGATTTTTCAACTCTTCGTTTTTTAAACAATATTCCCAGTAGTTTGACAAGAAGGTCATCGATTAATTTGCTACAAACATTTCCATGATCAATAAACGTGTTATTACGTGTGTATTTCCTACATTCGGCGTAGAATTCACATATTTCTTTAATATTTATCTTGCTTAGAACATCTGTGGAAGGATTGTCGGTATAAACAAGATAATTTTTTTAGAATTGTGACAACGCCAGCGAATTTATTAATAATTTACAATCATTTGCGCGTCTATTTAATTCTTCAAATATGTCATTCAATTGTGACATGCATTCAGTGTCATCGTCATAGGGCATTTTATCGAATTTATGTTTTAGAACAGATGTATTTTCTTGTTTTGATACTTTAGTTCCATAATTTGAATATCTTGAATAATTCACTTGTAATGCTTTTAGTCTTTCCCTTAATTCATTAAAGTACTTAGATATTGTTTGGTTATTGCGGTCATTTTTCGCTACATCATCAATTTCCAAAATCGAAAATGGTCTATTCTCCCACATATAATCAAAAATGTTAAGTAGTTTATCATGGTTTGACAGGCGTTCGTAACTTTTCTTGGGTGCTTGTTCATTAACGTAACTACGTTTCCTTGAAGTACGAATATTATCATTACGTGGTTGTGATTCGAACTCAGATACGATAGCGTCTTGTCCGTTTGACGGCTCTGGATTTTCAAACACACCAACGGCAGCATTCTGATTTATATCGCTGTTTTGGTATAAATATGCATTTACATTACTGTTATCAGTGATAGTTGATAACTGGATGCTGTAAAGTGCAATGAATATATTTGCTATATTTAACATAAATTCGGGGAATAAACTAATTGTTAATTTATACTAACAGCACTTATTTATTTCTTTTATGAAATGTTATATATTAATTAAAAATTGACCTCTGATGACAGATAAGAATTACATGAAATGAAAATTTTAAGTACCCTCCGATACAATCTATTATTTATCGAAAAAAAATTATTTGATTCGAATACTTTCATTTAAGCAGATATATCTTCTTATTTGTTGTTTAATTATTAAGTCTAACTAACGACAGTATATTTTTGTATGCATTAAAGACAATCTTAAACAATAAATTAAAAAAATCAGATCCATCAATCAAAGAAAATTATTATTTAAAAAAGACACTTTCTCTAATATGGACATTAATGAGTAATAATTTGAACACTTCACTATTTTTCACTTAATTTGCGAAAGTTATCGTTCAATTTTCAAAAAATCAGATACTACAAAAATAACAACAATGCAATAATGAACTAAAATTAAACATCTAGTTGTTTTCTGACTCTAATACTCAATTCCTTACTCAATTTATAAAGTAAAAGGGAATATACGCTATTTAACAAATGAAGCTTAAAAATAACGAATAAACAATACATAAATTATTTAATATATAAATCTATCTCCAGTAACATATTTTCTAATTTCAGATGTTCTTCTATAACATTCATTGCAATTTTTACAGATAATATGCATTAATGCAGAGTCTATCAAACCAAGTAACTCTCTTTTATTTAACAAGTATCCACTTCTTACTGATTATTTCCACCGTGAGAAGAGATGTTCTGTGGGATTGTGAAATGACAGATAAAGTGTTAAAAATTCAAGAATGCATACAAAGGTAGCCATAACCTCCCCAATCGTAGTAGTATTATAAAATGAAACATTATCATCATCATAAATATTGATAGAAAGACCATTTGCAAATTAGCTGATCAGTTCTAGCAATTAATAAAAAATTACACATTGTTATAAAATTTTTATGTTTCAAATGCACTTCACAATCTTTTACTAATGATATTTTGAAAAAATGCCAGTGCTGGCTGAAGATTTATTTTTTTATACCCACTACACGGACTAAACAGCACTAGAATAAAGTTTAAGTTTATTAGAATTATGTTTTATTGAATATACATCAAACAAACTTTCCGCTTTATAAACGAAACAGCACTGCTAGTCATCATAATAATGATAAGACAATTCTCAAGCTGGTTAATCAATTTAAAAAAATATAAAAATTTTATTTCTTTTTTTTGTTACTATTGATAAGTTATATATTGTTATGAAATTCCCGGGTTTCTAAACTCACTCAGCATTCATTTATTTATGATCAATGCTTGGTGAAGATGCTATCATCCGCCCAAAATTAACTTATCAACCTACAAAGAAAAATGTAAGTTGTTGAAAACGCTTTCAAACAAATTAAAATGAAACTAATTAGAAACGAAGAAACGTATTAACAGGTCTAAATATATTCTTCCACTTTATAGATCAAATAGCACAGCTAGTTCGATATTAAAACTGGACTCTGTATATTTATTTAATAGAATTTACTCGGCAGTTCCCTAATGAATGCCCTGAATGTATTGATAGCAAATGACATCATCAACTTTTTAGAATGGAAAATACCATTTTTGACATCACATAATATACGATATAGTTCTTGATCTTAAATTCAACAGAGTCATGGTTGTCCTTGTATCGGTTAGGCTTATGCTTCTTTTTTTCAAGGACTCATTAAGAAGCCATCTTACCCTAAAAAGACGGTTTCGCAGTCCTCCAAACCAATACATAAAACAAAATCCCTGGTATAATTAAACCCATATTACCCATATTTGGCTGCCGCAGTAGCGAGAATCGGGAATTGCCCCATTCATTCGATAAGAGTAAGCGAAGTTCGTCAGGGCACATTGGGAGCCGGTTCTGCGATAGTACGGTGCCCGATTCCAGTGGCTAAAATATTGGTAGATGCAGGTCGGCTTTTAGTTGGATGGAGCTCCGCTGCGATCCAATTATTGGAACAACGACCGTTAAGATGCTTCAGATGCATGCATCTCGGGCACACTAGAGCTGTATGTACGTCAGCGGTAAACCGAGGCGACTTATGCTTCAAGTGCGGCCTTCCTGGACATAAATTGACAGCATGTTCCGGAATCGCTCGTTGCGTAGTATGTGCGGACGCTGGACTACCATCTGACCACATAATGAGTGGAAAAGGATGCAACCCTCCAAAAAAGCCAGGTGTGTCAGTTCAAAGGGAAACCTTTGGTCCTGGGGGAATCTCGGAAAGTGATGCAACAATGCAATGATGAAAAGACATCATAGTATTCTCCAGGCGAACTTAAACCACTGTGCTGGGGCGCAAGATCTGATGATGCACACCATGGCAGAGTGGAACATTGATTTGGCAGTAGCCTGCGAGCCATACTACGTCCCCAACCAGCACTGGGCTGGTGACTTAGATGACTCTGTAGCGGTTGTAGTTAAGCCGAGTTCCGGTCTAACCTTAAAAGTGCTGGAGAGACGGTCTGGGTTCGTCGTAGTCGAGTCGGGAGAATACATTGTGATCGGCTTGTATTTCTCTCCAAACCGCCCAATCGCTGAGTTTGAGGCGTTCCTTGACTCTGTGGGAGTTGCGGTTCGCGGAAGATCACCGGGAAACATTATTGTTCTGGGGGACTTTAACGCGAAATCACAGGCGTGGGGGAACCCAGCTACCAATCAAAGAGGAAGAATAGTCCAGATCTGGGCTCTCCTTTCTAGTTTGTGCCTCCTTAATAAGGGAGATGTCCACACCTGCGTACGGCATAATGGAGGTTCCGTGATAGACCTCTCGTTTGCCACTCACAGTGTCGCCGGCAGAGTGAACAATTGGAGAGTCGAGGAAGAAGTAGAAACTCTCTCCGATCACCAATATATCAGGTTCGATATTACCTCTGCCCCTCAAAATCCACCGCTTCACTCGGCAACTTCGGGTCGTTTCCCAAGATGGACCCTAGGCCGATTAGACCGAGAGCTCGCTGCAGAAGCAGCCATCGTTCAACGATGGGCTTCCCCCATTCTCCAGGGAAACAACGTAGAAGAAAAAGCCGTCCACCTTCGTAATTCATTGACGGCAATATGTGAGGCCGCTATGCCAAGAGCGCGGCGCCAGCCACCTCGCCGACAAGTATACTGGTGGTCTCAAGACCTGGCAAAGCTACGTGCCACTTGTCATAGGGCTCGTAGGTTGTATTTGAGATGCCGAAGGAGAGGCTTTCGAGGTGGTAACTGGCAAGAGGAGGAGGAGATCCAACTGCGGGCCATGTATCGCTCTCTCAAAAAACAACTGCAGCTCGCAATTAGGCAAGCGAAGTCAGGGAGTCGAGAGGAGATGCTCCAAGGACTCAATAGAGACCCCTGGGGTCGTCCCTATCTCGCAGCACGTAATAAATTAAATGTTAGGGGTGCTCCGATAACAGAAACTCTTCGGCCAGATCTTGTACGTCAATTAGTGCAGGAGCTATTTCCTAGTTCCCTCAGTCACTTTGTCCCGCCAACGATGGTGCCTCCTGCCAGCGGTGAAGATAATATGATTAGTCCTCCTACTATCACAGATGGAGAGATGGCACTGGTCCTCGAGCGTTTAAGGACCAGGAAAACCGCGCCTGGCCCAGATGGAATCCCAGGCAAGGTGCTATTCCTTGCGTTACAACACCTGAGTGGGTGGCTTCGGGAACTCTTCAATGAGTGCCTAACTACCGGACAGTTCCCAAAAGTTTGGAAGGTTGGACGATTGTGCCTGTTGCGAAAAGGAAACCGTCCGTTAAGTTCCTCGAGCGCATATAGGCCGATCGTCCTTCTAAATGAAGTTGGCAAGGCATTCGAAAAGATCCTCGCTACTCGCCTCACCAAACACCTAGAGGGGGAAGGGCCGGGACTCTCAGGCTCCCAGTTTGGTTTTCGAAGAGGCCGATCTACGATTGATGCCCTGGAGACCTTAAAGAACCTCACAGCGGAGGCATCAAACAGTGGGAAGGTAGTCCTGGCGGTCTCACTAGACATAGCCAACGCCTTCAACAGCCTCCCTCATGAGACGCTGCTGGGGGCAATACGCTACCACAGAGTTCCTTTATACCTCAAGAGACTGTTGATGGCGTATCTCCAGGACAGAGTGATTCTGTGGGAGAGTGGTAGTTGCCTATTTCGACACAGAGTTGACCGCGGTGTACCGCAGGGGTCAGTGTTAGGACCCGTATTGTGGAATCTCGGATTTGATTGGCTCCTGCGATGTCCACTTCTCTCCGGGATGAGCATTATATGTTATGCTGATGACACGCTAGTCACAGCACGGGGAAGAAACTACGAGGAGGCAGCTCTGCTTGCCGAAGTCGGAACGGACTTGGTAATCGATAGAATCCGCAGCTTAGGCTTGGAAGTATCTACTACCAAGACCGAAGCCTTACTCTTCCACGGAGCTCGTAGGGGTCCTCCTCGAGGTGCAGTATTAACCCTCAGAGATGCGGTAGTGGAACTGAAGACGCAGATGAAGTACCTGGGTCTAATACTTGACGGCCGGTGGAATTTCCGAGCCCACTTCGCCCAACTTACTCCCCGCCTTATCAATGCAGCAGCGGGGCTAGGACGTTTGCTACCCAACGTGGGAGGACCAGGATCACCTTGCAGAAGACTGTATGCGGGAATAATCGCCAGTATGGCACTGTATGGCGCACCCGTATGGATCAACGCCCTAACCGCATCAAATAAAACCCTGTTACGACGGGCACAGAGGGTGATAGCGATTAGAGCTATACGAGGGTACCGTACAGTATCTTGGACGGCAGCTACACTCCTGGCAGGTGATCCCCCATGGGAGCTCAGGGCGGAAGTTCTCACGACTGCTTACCAGTGCAGAGTAGCCGCGAGAACCAGAGGGGAATTACCAGACGCTGATGAAGTAAGAAGGGTCAGGGTTCTAGCTGACAGAGCTTTGACCCAAAGGTGGCAGGAGGATCTCGGGTCCCCAACGGCGGGCGTGGCTATAGTAGAGGCGATCCGCCCTCATCTGGATAAGTGGCTGGGCAGAGAGCACGGATCGCTCTCCTACAGGTTGGTACAGGTGCTTACCAGTCATGGTTGCTTCGGTAAATACCTGTATCAAACTGTTGGCTGTGAGCCGTCGGCCAGCTGTTACGAGTGTGGTGCCTCGTTAGATACAGCTTACCACACGGTGGCAGAATGTCCCGCCTGGGGTTCTCAGCGACTCATTTTGACGTCGCTGATCGGCACAAACCTCTCACTGGCTAATATTATAGATGTAATGCTCATCAGTGAGCAGGCCTGGAGAGCGGTTGCCTCCTTTTGCGAGACTGTCATCTCGCTTAAGGAGGCACGACAAAGGGAGAGGGTGAATGCCGCTGAGACACTCCGGCCCAGACGAAGGGGAGTAGGAAACAGGAGGCGGAGGTTCATGCAACTCCTCCCCCTGTAGAATATCTGTGAGCCGAATACAACCGAGGGGTCAGAGAGGAATGCCTCAACGAGCCTCTGGCTTCCCACTCATGGTTGACGACGGTCCCGCTGGGTTTTAGTGGGTAATGCGAGTTCTTCCCCCTCGCCGAGTCCCACACTCCCGACCCCACAGTCGGGGTGCGTAAATGCATTTCCCAACGTCAAAAAAAAAAAAAACCCATAAATTATGTTGTTTTAACCGTTTCTTCACTCAGTCGTAAAAAAATGAGCTTTAAAGTAGAGAAGAATAAATTTATGGTATGACCAACTATTGCTTTGCCGACTCACCAACCTGTTCATTGAAAAGTTTTTTTTAATTCTCTTCAAAAAATTGTACTTCACTGAAATATATTTTTTGAAGGCATTTTTGGTTGTTACCACCTTTAACCCTAACAATGATCATTTATTTGCTTGAAAGTCCGTTTAATTAACACCTCATACTTCTTTACAAGCAAAGACCGTCATTGAAAAGATAAGCCCTGTTGTCTTGTTCACGGTTGTGCGATGATATTAAATTATTGATGCGATTGTATTTGGATGTAAATACGTTCTTTATCTGCCATTATCATTTTTTTATGTTCAACGATGAGTTGCAGTGCCATTGTTTGTAAATTGAATGAAAAATTTTGTATTTGATCTGGAAAATAACAAAAAATAATAAAAAGAATTAATAATCCCTAAATAACGCACTTGTAATACAATAACATCCTGTCATACTGTAATACAGATAAATAATCTCATCCTATAAGCGCATTTAAAATAAGTAATTTATCTATTGTTTTACATGCACAATACAACACCTTGTTGCACTGTTTTTTTGCAAGCAGTAACTTTAAGGCATTTTTTACTTAAAAACCCTGCTTGGAATTCTTCTATAAAAAATTATACAATTACATTCCATCACACCTACAAATGGACTGCCTCATTGGTCTAGTGGTTAGCATGTTCGACTACAGACATGAGGTCCTGGGTTCGAGTCCCGGGTCGGGCCAATTCAAAAATCAATATTGAGTTTTCTATTAAGATTTTCTCAATATTTGCCCGAAGTTGGGAAGTTGGCGGTGTGATCCACCCCCGTGCCTCGGAGAGCACGTTAAGCCGTCGGTCCTGCGCCTGATCTCTCTCCGGTCGTGTCGGATTCCCGTCACATCGGACTATGAGAGTGAAGGAATAGAGAGTGCACTTGTGTACTATGCCTGCCAATCCGCATTGGAGCAGCGTGGTGGGTCTATGCTCTAAAAACCCTCGCTCTTCGGAGTGAGGAGGCCTGTGCCCAGTAGTGGGACGTTAATGGGCTGCTACTTACTTACTTTTACACCTACAAATACGTTTAAAATCCAGCAGATACATCCTTTTAGCCTGTAATCCCTTCTTCTTCACTCTCATGTTTTTCTTCTTTGCTACTCTCTTTAACTCTTTTCTCCGCTTCATCCTCTCCATTTTTATCACCGCTATTCTTTTTGTCCACGTCTTTCTCATTCCTTCCTTTTTCCAAGCAGTCATACAGGCTAGAGCGTATCTTCCGTTGAATTACTCTTTTCTCTTTGTAATTCTTGTACAACACATATAAGTCCTCTATTTTCAATTTGCCACCCTTTCTTCGATTCTTGAATATTCGTTGTATAACACGAGCATTACTGGCATAGATGACCTTGTCAGCTGAGACTCTAAGAGGGTCCTTAAAGAAACAGTTTCTTGTGTTAGAATCATCATCAGGAATAGATGCGTTTGAGTCAACGTTGTTCTTGACATTGCTGTCGGTAACTGATTCGTTCTCTTCCTCTTTATTTTTAATTTGCTCATGGCTTGTTGTACTGCCCCTGCCTTTCCCTTCAATTTTTTTGTCATCCTCGTCTTCCTCAATCTCTTCATTCTTTCTACCGTTTAGCCATGCATTGCCATCCTCCGAGTTTAGAATCAATCCTTGCCCAACAAATGAATAAATGCCCTCCCTCATTACGAAATGATAAACATCCTGGTCTGTACAAAGCCCTTCAAATCCTTCCATCTCGTACCGTACACTCCTGCAGTACGTCACGTCCTGTCTCTCAAAGAACAAGAACTGCCCGTCCCAGCCATACAAAATAACGAATCGGTCGTTGATCTGCAGATGAAGCTCTTCCATTTCGTACTCTACGGCCTTAACGGTACGATCGATGTATAAAACATACAAAACGTTACGTGTGATAAAGAACAACGTACCATTACGTGATTGTACCTCCTGTATCTTTGCAGGCGTGCAAATCACGTGCTCGCATTCACCGGTACGTACGTTTAGTACGTATACGTTAGTATCCGTGCACACATACAATTCACGCGGGTGCACCGTGCTATGTACACGTACTCGTACATGCTCGTTAAAGGAGTGTTTGTAGATTTTTCTTCCATTTTTGCACATGCGGAGGTGATCACGATACGCCCCTACAACCTCATCAATCGTATTTATGCACATGGAGGTGTTCTGTGCATAAAACATGTTGTTTGTGCACAACTCAGCGATGGCGCATTTCGTACACACGTAGATAAATCTATGCTCGGCTGTAACGGTGTCCAGACGATCATTCAATCGTATAAGCTGGTCCGTGCCTTTGTGGTAACGCAGCAATGTGCCATCATATGAGAATAGCACGCCTTGATCGTGTAATGCTACGATGTATTTTATCGCGCGTCTTCTACGACCGCTCTGCTCGTTTTTCTTAGTCTTGTCTCATTTCTCACAGTGGACATGCTTTGATTTGTTGTGCTCACGGTAATCCTCCAATTCTGTGCCCGATCTTACGCGTTTATCTACTGCTCCGCACTGGCAATCACTTTTTCTGCATCTACGGCCCAAATTTGCTCTTTTCATCATCATAAAAATTTCGTTGTGATTATCTGCGCATTCATCGTTGGTGTTTATTTTATCATTGGTTATATAATCGTTGTTTACGTACGCTGGTTCGTTCTCATTTCTACACAAATTATTGACATTACCAGTTTCTTCCACCTTATTTACACATGTAAATTAGCTCTTACATTCATTCTTTGCTTATGAACTTTTTCTTTTTGGTTAGCATTCAATTTCTCCACCATTATCTTCATAAATTCTTTACAATTCTCATCTACAAAGAAATTGGGAATGGCTGTGGCACATTTAAAAATAAATCAACCGTTGTATTTTATAGGAGTTAAGACATGACGATATTGACGGGGTACAAGTGGCTTTAAAATTGAGTTTAATTGTATGTGCATTGAGGGGTGCGTTTTTGATATGGAAGTTAGTGATAGAAAAAAGTATAATAATACGGGTTATTTAGGCCAGATGGTATTTAATTAAGCTTTTTATGCAAAATACATGTGAGATGTGATTTTACGGTTATCGATCTGAAAGTTTTCGTATTAACAACCGGACAACTTTTAAGCTTTTTGATAAATTAAACCACTGAAAAAACCAGTAATAAAATTGCTGGATACTAAAAATATTATAATTTCATTGTAACAGAGATTGCGTTTACGATTATCGCTTTAATTTATTCGTGAAAAACAGCAAAATAGATAAAGATGAAGGAATAGATAATATTGTATCGACTGAAATACCATCAGAAGGTAAGTCATGCCTGAGAAGGAATGTACTAAGGACATTGCTCATGGACTATGTGGAATTCAACTCCAAGGGCGCTTACACGGAAAGTAATGTGTGCACAAAGATGTTATCGAAAAGTAAGGCTACAGTCATGCATAAAACGGATATTTCGAATGTAGGAGAATCAGATATTCTATTTGAGAATGCTTCTACTCAATGCAAGAGGAACTAGGTCGTTCAACGACTTGAAAACTATTGACAATATAACATACAGCACCTTTGAAGAAGCAGCTAGAGCAAGAAATCTTCTGCAGGATGACAGTGAATGGAGAAATGTACTTAGTGAGGCTGTCATGACAGAAACATCCGACCACATCAGAAAACCATTCACATACATCTGTGTGTTTAATAAACCACATGACGTACTTGGACTGCTTAATGACTTTGTTGACGATATATATGATGATATCAAAGGTGATATTACAAACGTTGATGTTCTGAGAACAATGGTGCTTGAAAGACTTTCAACACTGCTCAACACATACAACATGAAACCAGAGGATATTGGACTGCCAATAGTTGTAACGAGTGGTGTTAATGTTTCAGAAAACTATGATGCTAACAGTGAAGCAGCTAAGGCACGGGAGATGATAGAGATGTTTAATAACGAACAAAGAATTGTTTTTGATGATGTCATGAGATCAGAGTCTCAGAATAAAGGCAGACTGTCATACGTGGATGGACCAGCCGGATCTGGAAAGACATTTGTGTACCGTGCACTCATCAGTCATCTGAGAGGATTGAACAAGATTGTCATTCCACCAGCTACAACAGGCATAGCAGCCGACTTGATTGATGGAAGAACACTTCACAGTGTTATGAAACTGCTTGTACCTGTGAACGAGAACACAGTATCAACATGAAAATGACCAGTGATAATGCAAGAAGATTGAGAGAAGCATTGCTGATGATCATAGATGAAGTTTCAATGCTGAGCAAATATGCGCTCGAGGCTGTTGATGAATTGCTCAAACGTATAATGAACAATAATGATATTTTTGGAGGAAAGGTTGTTCTTCTGGGTGGTGACTTCAGACAAACACCCAATGTTGTCTTGAGAGGAAGCCGTTCAAGTGTTTATGAAATGAGTATTAAATGCTCCATGTTGTAGAAACATGTGAGAGTATTGAAACTCTCGCGGAACATGAGAGCTGCAAACCAGGAAGAATTTAGCAAGTAGCTATTGGATATTGGAAATGGACTTGCAAATGAGAGATCATTGGTTGAAATAGCACAGCAATACATTGCAAATAAAGACGTCGTCAACGAAATCTATGGTGATATAATTAACTCAACAAACAGTGAAGATTTAATTAACAGAACTATACTAACAACAAATAATGATGTTGCAAAGGAAATAAATGAAAACGTTCTTTGTTATATTCCTGATACTGAGGTAACATACACAAGTGCAGATTCAATTGTCACAGAGGATAACGACATTAATGCAAACTATCCATTAGAATTTCTTAACAAGCAACAATCATCCGGAATGCCACCTCATAAATTGGTTCTGAAACGAGGTGCACTTATAATTTTGTTACGAAATCTTGATCCAGCCAATGGTTTGCTCAATGGTACACGCTTGATAGTTGACGAGCTTCATAACAACTTTATTATAGCCACGATCGTGACAGGAACCAAGAAAGGCAACAAAGTAATCATACCAAGAATTGATATGGCACCAAGCGAGACACAATTGCCATTCATATTCAAACGAAGGCAATTTCCTGTTCTTCTTTCGTTTGCCATGACAATCCATAAATCACAAGGCCAGTCGTTCGATAAGGTAGGTGTTTATCTACACAATCCCGTTTTTGTGCATGGACAGTTGTATGTGGCTTTGTCCAGGGTGCGTCATGCAGATGGTCTCAAAGTATACATTGCAGACAATGGCGATCAGGACAAAGCTGATCACAAAATGATGTATACAAGGAATGTAGTGTATAATGAATTAATACATTATATTTGAAGCAATTTTGTGTGTTTGATAACCGACAAGAGTGTGACCAATAAACGATAAAAATAACGTTTAACATGAAAAATAACTATTTTTATGTATTAAGGTCTCAGTTGACACTTATTTTCGACGTGAAATAGCGCTGTCACTAAAATGATATAAAGGGACAACTCGCGAGCTAACTGGTCCGTTCAAAAAAAATCAAAACTTTTTATTTCATGTTCTTGTATCAAGTAGAAGATTATTAGCGGTACGTAACACTCCTGGTGTAACTCATTCAGCAATCATTTACGACTGAAATTCGGAGAAAATACTACCACTGATTATGAGTTGATTTTTTCAATCGCCGCTGCAAATGAAAATTAGAGGGTATTCAGCGTGAAATGAAAAGAAAAAACAAAAATGAACCTTATTGCACTATAATCAAGCTAAATTTTCGTTGTATGAACGAAATAGCGCGACTAGTACTACATAAGCAGCTGAAACAAGGTATTATTATATTAATAATATAGCAGAAAGAGAAAAATGTACATACTCATTGTTTATTCCAGCTTTGCGGATGTGCTTGCTCACATCATGACAAAAAGTTAGATATTTGCTAATAGTTGTCATGGAAAACAACTATCCAAGCTTGATTTACCGTGTAACACTCACAAATGGCATTAAACATTTTTAAAGAAGTGAACATATTGTAAAACTGTAGTTTTGCTCTTCCATTTGTAAAATTTTTTTCGTTAATTCATCCTCGCTATCATAACTTTCACGATCTCTTGAGAATGATGATGACGATTTGATGAGTCCGTTGTGGATGTATTTTCATCTTTGCAGTTTTCTTCTTTGATTTGAGTGGCTTTTGTTGAATTGGATGCAAGTGTATTTTCACCATTGCACTCTTCTTCTTTCGTTTGAGTGGTTTTTGTTGAATTGAGTGCAATTATATTTCCATCGCTGCTCTCTTTTTCTTTCGTTTGAATGGTTTCTACCGCATCTGTTATATGTGTATTTTTAATGTTGTCCTTTTTTAAATCATTATCAAGAGTGGCTGGCGTTTCTTTTGTGGTGATATTAACTATGTTTCCATACAAGAGCTTTAACAACTCTGGCAAACTAGAATGTTTTGCAGATTTTCCCAAAAACTCTGCCCATAACTTGCAAAACACTTTTAATTCGCCATAAGATTCGGAATCAACATTAATTACACCACGTAAAGTCTTCAGCAATTCATCCTCAGTCAACATTTTAATCTTTGTAGTCAAAAGTTGCTGTTTTTTAGAGATATAGCTCCACTGGTACAACATTTTCGTTCTTGACACCCTGTGACTTGTTTCCAGGCTTCCTGACATTTTTTCAAGTAACTCGCCAATAGTTTCGATAATATGGTTAATTTCCACCAAATCAAATCGTATTTCCCTTTCATTCATTTTCAATATGCTTT
This sequence comes from Elymnias hypermnestra, assembly GCA_015832385.1. Lineage (NCBI taxonomy): Eukaryota > Metazoa > Arthropoda > Insecta > Lepidoptera > Nymphalidae > Elymnias > Elymnias hypermnestra. Next base: position 6,001 of record JACTOM010000102.1, on the reverse strand, counting down.
TAGTCCATTTTTTTTGCCATTTATTTTCATAACATTCGTTAAAAACACATAGTGTTTGTTTTAGATCGAGGTTCTAAAGTTCTCGGTTCCGCGCACGCTTTTCTTTGACATTTAAAAAGGAAATGAACATTTCCAAAGTATCTGATACATCGCTTGTAAAGCGCGTACAAAGTTGATAAATATCAATTACATATTGTTTTAGAGTTACATCCGTGTCTGAAAATTTTTCATTTTCACTCAACAATCTAACTATCAGAAGTGGCTTTGTATTTTCTTTCTCAATTGATCTATTACTTTCATTTTTTTTAAGTTGACTCCCTTTGACCAGTGATATTAAAGAACATAAGAATTGAGCAACATCCAAAACATGCATGATTTCGTCGTTTTCATTGTGTTTATATTTTTCGGCATGATAAAAATGTTTTAGTGGGATCATTTTTAGTTTTTATGGCCAAACAACTATAGAAAACGAATGGTTATAGCGTAAAAAATGTCTCGATCCATATTATGGAAGTATATTATAGAATATTTATAAATGAGAATATGTCAAGTGTTATAAATATATTGTGTAATACGTATAATCATGGTTTGACGGGATTATGCTGTTATAATCGAATATTAAAAGTTTTACTGAATAGGAAGTGTTTTCCTAACATTAATGAGAAAAATTATTAGCAAAACTTGCAAAAATATGGAACAGTAAAAGTTGATGGAACATCTTGGGCAACTCTACTTTTACAAATAGTCGTTTTTAAAAATACAGTTATTATCTTGCTACAGACCAGTGCTAAAATATTTTAAATAAGTTCTTTATTACTAATATCATTTTGTTTATTCCAACCATCTTTTACTATCTTGTATTACTTTTATTGAGGTAACTACTGTAGTGAAATATTGCTGTTTTGTAGTATATGCTCTATATCATCATTATAATAATCATCATCATTATAATAAAAAGACAACTCGCAAGATGATTGGTCAGTTCGAGAAAAAAATTAAAAAACGTTGGTTCATCTTTTAATTACTATTTATAAGTTATATGTTGTTATGAAGTTCCTATCTTCTGAAACTCACTTAGTGTTCCTTAACGATCGATGTTTGGATTAATTGTTGATGTCGGTAGAAAATCTATTTTTTACCCCTTAAAGATAAATATGAATGGTGCTGAAATGTTAAATAAAACAAAGTTAAGAATAAAGAAAGACAAGATCTATCGAAGGCATGCAAATTTATATTTCCGTTTTACAAACGGAATAGCGCAGCTAGTCATTATAATAAAAAGACAACTCGCAAGCTGATTGGTCAGTTCAAGAAAAAAATCAAAAAATATTATTTCGTCTTTTCACCTGCATTTACAAGTTACATGTTGTTATGAAGTTCTCATCTTCTGAAATTCACTCAGTGATCATGTACAAACAATATGATTTAGATAAACCATGACATCCACTGAAAATTAATTTTTTAGCTCCTAGCGAAAAATATTGATCAACAAGAAATGAATAAAAATGATCAAATTTAGGATGGTTAGAGAAATTATAAACCAAACTCACACTAATTTAAATCTTCCGCTTTTAAAACGGAATAGTGCAGCTAGTAAATTACTATTATTCATATGAATAAAAGCGTTGGACAAATAAATCCTAATGCTGAGCTAGGACTCGAACGAAAGCATTGTTCTTAACCATGAACCAAGGCTGTTGGCCGGTTTCAAGGGCCCAGAAAAGTGCAGGAGTATATGACAATGACCAAATACCTTTGATAAAAAGCATATCCCTTGAAAATGATCTTTTTTGCGTATTATATTTTTTAATTGATTAATCATTCTCCTCTTCGTTGTTATTATTATTTACACAAATAATATTTTCGTCTTTTTCACAGGTTTTCAAATTATTCTACATCTATATATGGTAAAAACATAACTTAATTACTTTTTTCAATTAATGTTTAACACGCAGAAGATCGTAAATAGAATGTATGTAACTTATTCTATGGTTATCCTACGCAATTAGATATATTTTGGCACGATATTAAATAACTACTGTACCCGCAGTTAACAACAATCTATGCAAATAAAGGCTACTGATCGATCATCTAATTGCTGAGGGTTTTAACTTTATGATAATTTATTCTCAGATTAATTAGTAAAATCTCTTATTCGGTAAATAAAATAACAGAACGTTTATTTAATAGGTAAAATTTCCGAAAAAGATGATATTTATAATTATACACCTATTACATCTCTATTTAGTTTCGTAAATTTTTATAATACCAATGTATTAAATAAATCTTTAAAATAGAACTTAATGGGAACAAAATGTATGGTGCAAAGGCTTTTTTGTTGGTGTTGATGAGTTAGTCCGCTAAGAAATTATAGTTGTCATGGTTTAACACAACATTATTCTATCACCGTGTCGAATATGATAATTATCCTGCCTTATGTTGGATATTAACAAATACACTGTTTATGACAATAATAATAAGTTTCCCTAGTTACATTATTCGTAATGTATTCAAGTATGTTGCTAAAAACACATTTTAAATGTAATCTCGTATTCATCAAAAAGCAATTTTGTTAAATAAATAGATAAATTATATTCGTGTAACATCATATAAGATTATATTTATGAGGCTTCTTTTTTAGTATCATAAACGTTCTCATTGATATTATTTTTTGCTACTGAGAAATTGTCGAAAAAAAAAACTCGTGATACAATGTGATTATATACGTAATATAGATTTTTGATGCTGAGAGTGCTTCGTATCAAAAACAGGTGTCTTAAAGTAATACACGTGAGATATCCGATAGTATACCCGTTGTGTTGCTGTTCGTCCGGTGAAACGGATGTAGGGTAATTAATAAAGCGACTTTTATCAGTATTGGATTGATTGAGACCTCCTTGGGAAATACTTTTATAGTGCTTAGTAGTAAAAGACGTTACATTAAAGAAGTGTAGGTTTTTCTTTGATTCTTGTATCAATTTTATTCCCTACAAAAAATTGCCCAGTAAATATATGTTAATTACGACAAGTTTTATTAATTATCTGGATAATACATATCACAAAGCTTTATAGACATATATCTTTGTTTTACATTGTAATAAAATAAAAGGTCTCGAATATTATGGTTTTCTTTTTTGAAACATCTTTGATTATCGTTCATTAATCACTATTAAGAGTAATTTTTTGTATGAAAATCAATTTATTTTTTCCTATAAAATATGTAAGATGCAGCTGGTGTAGAAGTAGCAATAAATGAATTTAGAAAGAAATTATTTTTTCTCGTATAATAACGAATTTTATAGTTTCGTAGACGAAAATGCCTCAATTTTCATTCTAATAGATTGTGAAGACATATTTAATAATTTATTAATTACATCAGATTTATCTTTGCGAATATTACAGGTTTACATGCAAAAAATACTTCACAGGTTAACCGTTTTTTGAAGAATTTGATTTACTTATTGATTCATACTATAACTGACAGTCTACTTCTCATTTCATCCTAATCGCTAAATTTGCCATACTTTTTAATATTTATTTTACAAATTCATTGAACAATACGCATTATACAACAACCATTCATTCTTATCTTACGTATTTCACAGATTTTAAACGACCATTAAATATTCGTGATCTGTTGTACTCTTATAAATCGGTAAATGACAACCATCATGTCCCTCTTTTTACCAATAAATTATTACAGTATTAATCAATACAATTACCTTCTTCATTTTGTTTCTGATGACTGAACAAGCCTACTATATTTGTCCCTCATCATTGTCACACCAGTATCGTCACTTTTAGATAAAAAAACCAGTCTTTTCGTGATTCTTAAAGAAAATGGCACATAAATGAACTGTAAACTATTTACTATCTGTCTTATAATATGTACTTATTTTTTTAGTTAATTATTCTAACCTTAGTGCAATAGACTGTGTCCATTCATCGGAAACAACAATTTAAGAATTTGTATCATTGTTTTTACAAGACACTTCTTCGGAATGTATAATCAAAGTACAACCTTGATAACACTTATTCGTAATCACAAACACCAATAAAAAAATCGCCGTAACAATATAAATTCTTTAAACTCATTCATTAGAATAAACAAATTTTAACTATTATTGCAGTTAAGCATAATAATATAGATTAGATTACTATTTGCGTTTTTAGGATTAGAAAATGAATGAAACTGTATTTTTAATTTTTCCTGTTTATATCTAACCCGTACAGCTGTATGTTTTTAAACTATTGATGGTAGATGTGAATAAATGTCCACTTTGTTAAATTCCTGTTCATTATATTTATTGTTCTGTTCTTAATTCAACGTATTTTCTTCTAACCTATAAATTTGTTTCATCCATTACCATATTCATTATTTTTTTCTCCTTTTTTATCAAAAGATAAAAAAGGTATTTATTATTAAAAAGGTAATCAAAATATTTTTTTGAGTATAATTTCATTGGTGCCATCTTATATCATCCTTGATGCACCATTCAACTTATTGCATATTCATGAACATAATAACACGCTTTAACCTCTCCGTTTTTATAAAGCAATTCGTATTTTTTTATAAATTCGCTGATCCTAAACCAACTATTTACTACATTCTAATAAATAAAATGAAATAATTCTGAAAATAATAAAAAGTATTTTAATAAAACGTGTGGTAGTTAATTTATCATCTTTTAAATATAATTTATTTCCTTGTACGTAACAACACTTTCATAGCACATCATTTTCATCTGGCACAACAACTTCACCATGATAATTAATTTTCACTAAATCTAATATTTTCAATCAATACAGGCCGAGAAGATCCAATTTTCAATGGAAAAATGGATCTTCTCGGCCTTTCGCTGCAGAAACTTTTAATAGGCAGCACAAGCAGTTTTCTGAGGTTACGGTGCTTAGGCTAGGCATAATGATGATAAGCTGCGTAGAGTTCCTGCATGCGCAACATTTCGTGCATCGTGACATAAAGCCCGACAACTTTGTGTTTGGGCTCGGTGCGAACAGTGACAAGCTGTATCTGATTGATCTGGGGCTTGCCAAGAAATACAGGAGCTCACGGAGCGGCACGGTATGCATCTGTAAATGTGCATCGTGGCGAGGAGCAGAGCCGGAGAGACGATCTGGAGAGTCTGGGATACTGCCTGATATTCTTCGTGAAGGGAAAGCTGCCGTGGCAGGGGCTTAAGGCAAGTAACAAGCAGGAAAAGCACATGCTGATAAGGGAGGTGAAGGAGAGCGTGAGCCTGGAGGTGCTGTGCGAGGGTCTGCACGGCTGTTTCTACGAATACATGTAATACGTGCGCAGCCTTAATTTTAAGACCATGCCGGACTACGATTACGTAAAGCAGCTGTTTGAGGATACCCTGTACGAAATGGGACACGGTGGTAATACGCAGTTTGACTGGAGTGGCAGCGAATGAAACAGCCTGCACAGGATGGTAAGGATGTTTCCCTTGTCGTCTTTTCTAAGGTAATGGCTGCGCACGATGCATGTTTTCTTGCTACGTGTATTCGCCGGTTTAACTTTAGGATCACGTGCAATTCTCATCGCCTGAATAGACGAAGAAACATGTCTTGGTAAAAATAAATAAAAAGCCTAAAATGAAATTCTTTGTCTTTGTTTAGCTGTGCCAGGGTTAGCACTTTGATTGTTGAATTGGAAGAGTTTGTTGTTAATTAACGCTGGTCATACGGGAGAGAAGTAATCAATACTTAGTTCATATCAATCACTGTTTTGATTAGAAGTTTGTTTAATTATCACCCCACTTAACGCTGGTCCTACGAGAAGGAAATACTTACCGTTTAACTTTAATTTACTTAATATTTTGTGATAGTTGGGTTGATACGTGTAAATAGTACCTAACCGTTACTTCGCGTGATTAATTTTAATATTTTGTAACAATGTGCCGGTGTCAGCGGAATTATCACCCAAAGAGATTTCTATAACGATCACAACGCTAGTAAATCAATTAGTCACTTATGACTT